>VZTA01020583.1:51367-102919 GCA_013398855.1 Mohoua ochrocephala
TCCCCTTTCCCCTTTCCCCTTTCTCTTTTCCTTTTCTTCTGAAAAGACACAAGCAATAGTACAGATGCTTTTCTATGAGACTGTATCTCTAAGTATTAGTTTTTAGGAGATAGGAGAGGGAAATTAATATTCTTTCTTTAACTCTTTTGCCTAATTTCACTACTTTGCAGAATTTATTAATGCAAAAACAATAACATTTATTTGCTTCTCTAGCAACCAATTTTCTTCTCTGTTTCATCGAACCATTATTTTTGTTTCAGAAACAGTTGTAATGGCTTTCTAAACAGCTGAGACATATGTCATTAGATAGGTGTCCAAATTCATCTGTAAATTTGCCTACCTAACATAATGCTGAGTCATTTTTACACACCTTGATAGCACAAAGTATTAACACAGGCTATTTTTATAAAAAAGTTGTGGGAAATTGTGTGGAATTTCTTTGGCAAAAATACTTAGTCCAAATGTGGATGCCCTGATGGAAAGAGTAGTAACTCTGTGAAAAATTGCAGGAACACTGACAAATGAAACTTGTCACAATGCCCAAGAATTGGCACTTGCTAACAGTGAAAGAACATGATGTCTATCACTGCATTCCACAACAAGGCTCACAAATGAATAGATTAATCACTGCTCATTTTAAAGGATTATTAAGGATTTAATGAAATTGTCAGAACAGTGGGATACTCAGACTAGCAGAGACAATGATATTTTACACCCTGTATTAAAGGAACAATTATAAATGGTATTTAAAGGTGATTTTGGCTATAGACAATTATTGGCACAGTTGTTTTGGCTTTTCTAATTGATCATCTCCCACAGCTTCTTGCTTTGGATGAACTCATGTCAGGGCTATATTTAGGTAGCAGGATGCCTCATGCTTCAGCATGCTGACTTCTGCACATTAAACACATGAAATCCTGCTCAGTCAGGAACAAACAGTAAAAACACTAACTTGGTGATGCCTTAGGTTTTAACTTTTATATTTTTAAAATCCTGTACTTCCTAGTGTGTAACTCTGAAGTTTCTTGTGGCCTGCGAGCTGCTGTTCTCTCATGCTAGTTAGACACAACGAGCCTCTGCAGGTTTGCTCTTCAAGGACATCAGGCCCCAAAATGTGTAAACTAAAGCCTAGAGAAAGGGGGGCAAACTTGGGGTAATTACATCATTAATTGAAGTTATAATTGGAGAATTAACCCTGATATGCAAATGAACCTAACCTATAAAAGTGTGAAGAACCCGTGACCCAGGGTCCATCTTGGGTGTAGCCTTTGGACTGCCCAGGGTGCACCTCTGAAGGCCCTTCAAATAAATGCCTCCTTTTATTCTCTTATTCTTGTCTAGTCTCTGTGTTTTAGGTGGCCACCTCAAGGCATCACTGGTGTAAAATGATCCGTTGCACTTAATATCTTCCTCTGTACACCTAGTGGAGCAGTCTGAAAGAATCATTGTGGGAAGGGCAATACATTTTAAAATGGCAAGACTACCTAAATTTAAGTCAGCTGTATGCCTGAAATTTTCAGGTAAATTTAAATTTACTTTTTTTTTCCATTAAGATTCTTGTTTTGTTTGATATGTATGCATAGGGAAATGTGAGTAGCAACATGTGTAAGTTGTATTTAGGAGCTAATTGTAGAGGAGCTCCCTGTTGAGCTGGATTCATCAACTGTTTGGAGGAAAGAGTTGAAAGGGTAAGAATGGTGATCAGGATGGTAGATCCATTCAAGTGACCTTGCAGCTGGGAGTGCCAGGGCCTGGAGAATAACAGTGTGGGAAACCCCCTATATTATGCCTATTACTGTTTGTCCTCTGCCTGTTTTGAGAAGCAGAATTTCTGTGTAGAGATAGCGTGGGTGTTTTTAGAGACTTGGAAGCACTCTTGTGGACATGCTGGAGCTCCCTGTCCTGGGACAGAGAAGACCAAAGCTCAGAGATCATAAAAAAACACAGGGAGATCACAGCATGGTGGAAAACTACAAAATGTGTTACTTAGTATTCATACACAAATTGCCTTAGCACTTTCCCAAATGGCATATTATTATTTAGAACATGCTGCAGTCAGACATAACAACTGTAGGGAAGAGACAGAGTCACTGACAGGTACATGAAGAAAAATATTTTTGGCAGACTTTATCAAGTCTGTGTTACAGCCTCACAGCAGCGGATGAGATCACAATGTGCTAATGTCTGCACAACCGATGATTTCCCATCTCACTTCCCTCCTCCCAGCACCTGACCTACTTTACATCACTTTACCCTGATGGGCTGTATAAAGCACTTGAAAGCCTTCAAACCGTGGAGATCTCTCAACGCTCCAGATACAAATCCTCAGTTATTACTGTCCATCACTTACGTGCTAGAAACATCCCAGTGGCCGTTCACAGGCATAAATTATCAATTTGTGTCAGGCAACAGTTTTAGTACCAGAAGCACTGTACTGCTAAGGGAGTTACAGCTGTCCTGTACTATTAGTTGCAGAAAAGAGTTTCAGCAAACACTTTAAGAAACTCTCTCCTCCTCTCTGGTTAGTATTCTCTGGGCTACTACTGCCCTCTAATAGAACATAAGAGATATTTTTATTGTACACAGAAAGGCTATAGAATTCCACATAAACTATCAGTATAAAAGACTTCTAAAAAAGAAATGTAGTAATAAACCACACTGTTCTTAAACAACTAATTTTAAAATATCAAAGACTTAATCTGGCCAAAGTAATATGTACATAACCTTTATCTCTTATTAGTATAGAATAAGTGCCTCAAAATAGAAAATGTAAATCAATAGAAAAAAAAAGAAGACTGAGAAAAACTTTGGAAAATTATGTGCACCTTTTAGGAAGCTGAGTGTGGCAGATGATATAAATGCATAATTATAAACAACGATCTTCACAAAAATGTTGTGAAATGGTTAAAATATTGCACACAGGATACATTCAGAAAAAAAAAAACCAAATTAAAAACCCATCAAATGAATAGTTATTAGCTGCATTATGTTCCCTCCACTGCTTTACCCACAGGCATTGTACCGTTATTGCAGTTATTGTATATCACAAATTACGGACCGTCTCCAATATTTGCTACCATAGAATTACAGCCTCAGGGAGTGCCAAGTTTTCTGCCATCAGCATTCAGGACGCTACCTTTGTGAAGATAACAAGAGAAATCAAAGCAGGCAATCAACAATGTGGAAAAACTGCAGAGAATTATAGCATATAATATTCTACTTCCAAGCTATTATAAAATCCAAGCCTATACTTAGATGCTGTTCAGCCCCAGGTCCCTGAGAGCGCAGAGCCCGCAGCACGGCAGCACACCTGAGGGTGCACGCACAGGTGCACGTGGTGGGTGTGCCTGGGCTCACTTTGCATTCCAAAGATGCACGGCCAAGGAAGACAGTCATCAATCTAGAGCTGGAAATCTTTACTTCAGTTACCACCCCAGTCACACTCCCTTTTTCTTTGTTGGGGTGGGTGAAATGTGGCCAACAGCTTTTGAGAGTGTTTAAGAGACTGAAGTGAGACAGGGGACTTAGTCTTTTGAGGGGTCTTGGAAACTAAGGATAGGAATTGACCCTGACTGACTAAGACTGGCTTTTCAGTGCTGTTCTTACGGAAAATACTTTCTGTATTTCTTTGCATGTGCTGAATTTTGTAGAAGAGAGTGAAGACTTCCTAAAAATGTGCAGCTTCAGGCCAACGAATGTGTAGAAGATAAAGTCCGCGGTCCTGTGTATGAATTTCTAAACACACAAATAAGTCCCAGTAGGAGAAAAGGGAAGAGAAGCTTTGGATATTAAACAGAAAACAATTTTGACTTACCAGTAAAAAACCTGGGGAAGGCTGGCACAAAAGGGCTATTTTCCTAATGCCTTTATGCATCAAAATTTATTACTTCATCCAGCAGAGGTCATTTGAGAGTGTATCTAGAGAGTGAAGCAGATTACTACTTTGATGCAAAGTGTGTTTTCCTATGAAGCAAAAGACCAGAAGTCCAGGAAGTAGGAGAGAGTGAGGAGTAAGGTACTATGCAGAGATAGGTACATAGTACTAGAAACCTGCTCCAGAGTTAGAATTAGGTTTTGTCCTTTACTACTTTGCGTGTGGCAGATTTCGTTAGAAAAGTATATAGTATACTATACTTCAAGTCAATAAACAGCTCTGTTTTCTTGGTGTGTTCAGTCTAAAAATTGTTGTGAGAGACAGAGTGGATTTTTGCTTCCCCCAGAAATGATGAAAATAATTTATTTCTAATTTTTGCTGCTACTGTCGCAGGCTACACTATTAAGAAATAGCTATTCTGGGTAGTGGAATGAAAACAAGAAATAGTACCTCTCTGAAGGTAATGGTTGCTATTAAACCTAAAACCCCAGAGCAATGTAAAGGTCTAGGATGATAATGTAATACTATCACTTTGTCTCTCCAAATGACTTAGGACTGACTTTCATGTTTTCAAACAAGTCCTGATTTTTTTTCAATATCTGCCACATTACTATGCTTTGGACAACTGCATAACTTACTGTTCAAGCCTCTGACTTGTAATTTATGTCTCCTTACTACCTGTGAGTGGGATTCAAGTGCCTTAAGTTAGGTACAGGTGTGTATTCAGGAGTGACTAAGTGTTACACAGATTTATCTTGCCAGTCCACTCCTCCCTTTATTCCCAAAGCTCACTTAATGTTTAAATGCATCTGTAAAATCACAATGAAAGATTTTATATACTCCTTGTGGAGAGGACTTGGCTTCTGAAGTGCAGCACGTGGGATATACAGGAGTACTTATCACCTAGCTATTGATTAAAACGCTTTAAAAGGAACATAGTTATTTGAATTTCTGGCACATAAGGTTCACACTCGACAAAGAGGGTTTTAGCATTAACAGGCAACTGCGTCTTTATGAAATTTCTGATGTACAACAGTGTTTTGGTTAATTAGTCAGGCTTCATAAGGAATTATTCTTTTGCTGGAGTTTTGCTTCTTTCTTAAAATTTCACAAAAAAACTCCCAATCAGCTCCTCTCTGATGCAAGTGAAAAGCTAAACCAGCCATTTCATTTCCTAGATTACAACTAATTTGGAATCAGTAGGCTCAGATCCTTATTTCATATGACACACAGTTAACATTCATTAACAAAACACTAGGAACAGAGAATGTGGTTTGGCTTCTGAAGACAATGGCAGCTTTTCCATAAATTCCTCAGCAGCACAATTTTTACTGCTACTCTAGTGAATGTTGAATGCCTCCCTGAATATCATGACAGTTTCACAGCACAGCATGGGGTGTTGGGCAGAAGTCCACCTGTATGGCCCACTTGTTCCTGCAAGACTGAATGATTTGACAAGAGGAAAAACTGAACTGTGTTTGATTTGCAAATTAATATGCTTAGCTCCAGGATATGATGCCCCTGATTGAGATTACCTGGAATGATGACAATTCCAGCTCATTTCTTGAGTGGAACTTCTTTTCAGATTTCAGTCTGTGACTAGCAACTTCTGTGCTGTGTTCTGAGTCCTCCTTTCTGAAGGCAGTTTTGGTGAGTTTTGGCATCTCCTTGTGGTAAATCAAATTTGGTGAAACATTTTCTCCCTGGGAAGCAAAAACTGAAGTAGCAATGAGCCAAAATTACGTTACATCTAAGGGGTAAGGCACTCAAGCACAGTGATAAGCAAGGTGGAAAACCCTTCTGAAGCAGAGGAAAAGAAGATTTTCTGAGATTCTTGATTTAAGTGGAGTTTCATAACCTTATGGAGAGTAAAAATCCAGACATCATCAGCAATTTACTCTTATACTACATTTTCTATGGGGATGTAGTTCTGGCCTCGAGGGAGCAGTAAACACTGCATTTTCAGTGTTTGCATAGGAATCCTTGGAACTTTTGTTCTGCAATCCTAACAGTTAAAGTAGCAGGATATCATACTTTATCAGTGGAGTCATGCAAGAGGGAGCCATCATGACTTTCTACTCTGGAACTGGTAATAAGACTAAGAATCAAGGAATCAGGTCTTCTACCTCTGGTGTCCATGCACTTAATAACAATGGTTGCAATCCAAAATGAACTACTTATGTTATAGTACTTTTAACAGCTTAATGTTGAAAAACATATTGGTCCAAAAGAGATATTCTCTTTTTGCTTAAAAGAAATCAAAAAACCACCCTTAGTCTCTGTCTTTTTTTTAAAGTCTTTTTGTTTGGCTTTTATCCCAATCTTTCACAATTGGAAACTTGTCAGGTAGCAAAACAGGGCTACTGTAAATACAAAATTAATTTCTTATGTATATGTAAAAAAATCATGGCATGTCTGAAATGGGCTGGTATGCAAATAGACACTATTTTTGGCATTCTGTTGGACCTGGACAACAATCTAGCAATAAACAAACACAGTAGCCAAATTTACTTAAGTCATCCATTTTATCAACCATCTTTTAGAGAAAAAAAGAAACAGACAAACCAAAACCTTTAATAAGAGCAATAGCTTATTAGAACCAGAAAACATTTATTGTTACAAATAGGGTATCTAAAAGAAAATTACATACTGACTTCTATAGCATTGCAGCACTCAGGTATAATAAAATTGATGAGCCCATATAATAAAATTTATGGAACTAAGGTGAATTCAATTTATTTGAATATGCTCAGTTATGTTTTTGTTTATTCCCATAGCAGATGTTTAATTTACAAACCAGGCAATTACTACAGCTCTTCCAAACAAATAAGAACAGATTAGTCAAACGTTCACATCAGTTTTTATGTTTATCATTAGTTTTATGATGCATCATGAATATTCAGTGTTAAGAAAAAACTCTCATTATGATACCTAGAATACCTTAAAATTATGTTTTTCATCTCCAAATGGTGTCTCACTCTGTTTGAAAACACTGCTAATGTGTGTTACTGTGAGCTGAGCTTAAATGCTAATTGGGATTGCTCAAATATCTTCCTGATGCTTTCAAATAGATTAGTTTTGCATTCACAGTACTTTAGTATGGATGGGACCAACTTTGGTATACATTTTTTACATGAATAAAGGAATTTTGGTTTGTATTTCAGAGAGAATTCTGGAGACTGAAGTGTTTTGTTTATTTAACAAGACAAAGCAAACCTACCAAAAACCCTCTAACACCTCTCTCTCACACAAACCAAATAACTAGCTAGATCTTTGCCTTGAAGTCTCAGGTAAAATCACTGTTATCCAGCTGGCCTTTGGCTTACATCATGTTTCCTGGAATATATCCCATGGTAGAAGGAAATCATTTCTATCAGCAGAGATGCCATGTTGCATCCTGCATGCATATTATAAACGCAACCTGGCTATTACTCAGCTGTTTGTGTTGTTTGGGTTTTGTTTTGTTTTGTTTCATTTTGGCTAAACTGACTGGGGTGTCATAAATAAAACCAGAGTGTCTGTCTATCATGGGAGGTCTGTGTAACATATGCACGTGTGTATGAGACGTGTCTGAGAAAAAAAGTATCCCCTTTCTCATTTTCTTTAACTGAATTGCAGTCTGCTGAGTTTTGTGTTAGAAGAACAGAAAATAAGCCTCAGTTTCTTATCCAAATTCCTATGATACGTAAGTCACTGCAATTCGCCAAAATTTTCACTGTCTTCATTGAATGACAAGCTAAGAGAAGGTTTTAGGTTTAGAAAAATTTATTCAGATAAATTATTGTGGAATAGTCTCAATAAGAACATACTTTGTAGTGCAAGATGGATGAAGTGTTGTGAAAGATTTAACTGGAAAACAAGTATCTAGTGTTAAAGGTGATCGTATTGCAAAAAAATTTGTCTTTACCCGCTTGACAACAAGACTCTTTGTTGACGGAAACACTCTGGACAAAATCAAAATAAATCAAAGTAACACCTGCCTCTTGTTCCTTAGTTCAATTAGCTCAACTTGAGCTGTAAAACTAGTTTCAGATAAACTTGTGTAGTATTGCTATATAGTTTTCAGATCTGTAATATTGCAGGATTCTTTGAATGTGAAAATTATAATTTTAGAAATTCTTACACCCTTGCCTTCACCCTTCAAAAATATAAATAAAATGGTGCTTTCTGCATCAGAAGCACTGGAACAGGTCACTCGAGGGAGGGTTGATACCTCCCTGGAGGTATTTGAAAGACACGTAGGTGTGGGACTTAGGGACATGGTTTTGTGGTGGTCTTGGCAGTGTTGGGTTAATGGTTTGACTTGAAGATCTTAAACCTTTTTCCAACCTAAATTATTGTATAAGTTTATGATTTACCCAATGCACCTTGAACATAACTGCACCACACAGCATTCGTATATTGTTCCTGGAGCAAATACAGTTGGTTGAAATGATTTTCTTGTTTGAACTAAAACCTGAGGATTTCCAGGACAACAAACTCCTGCCAATTCACACTGAAACCTTCCTCCATCCTCTTCCAAAAGTTCCAACAAGTATTGATTCTCAGTTTCACAGAGAATTTCATAGCAAGGAAGGTATCTTATTAATAATATATCATGATGTCGAGCTGCAGATCTGAAACATTAGACCACGTTATGCAAATAGCCATAACATCAAAAAGGAGGAACTGTGTTGATAAACTAGTGCACATAACTATTGGATTTCCTCTGGAACAAAGCAAACCACTCTAATGAGAAAGTGTTCATAGGCAATGTGATTTCAGTAAGTGTATGGTATATTTACATCAGAGAACACGCTTTTTGAGAGTACGTACATATTATACTGCATGGGAAAAAAGTATTCAGGCACACTGGCAGATGTGAACATGTACAGATTTACATAAGAACACAGACAAAAATCACAACGCAAATTATGCCAAGTCACTGTCTGAGGCTGAACTGGAAAGAATAAGCATTGATCAGCAACTTTGTTCCACAACTCTCTGCTAATTATTCTAATACTACAACCACTCCCCTAGCTTCTACCTGTTTCCATGGTATCTAAGCCTCTGAACGCTATAAAAATGATCAATTACTTTGGATGTCTTAATGAAGAAAATGCAGAGGTTGCAAAGGTAAGCACAATAGTCAAGAAATTAACAGCCGAGTTTGCTTGCACAGTTTTAACTCTTGCCCTTTATGAATATATATTATAGCCCTTTACCTGCAGATTGCTTCTTAGAGTATTTCACATGTTCCTCCAAGTTGTATATTTTATTCTTCTGATAATGGGCTATTCATTGAACAAGATATTTTTGTTTAGACATTTAAGCAACATAACTCTGACAAGAATGCATTATTTTAGCATTTCAGCAGTTGTTTCTGGAACAAATGCCATTAGCAACATAACTGTTAGCACTTTTCCTTCAATGTAGCTAGTTTTGCTGGTTTTTTCTGTGAATTGTTTTTTTTTTTTCTGTGAGTTTTCTTCCTCTTAAGACTTGATATATTTCCATTAAAGCACTGGACTGGGTTACATTCACAAGTCTTTTTTGTTTAGCTATTTATTCACAAAACCTCTATTTAAAATGCAAACAGCAGATTTAGTTGTGTGATTCTATCGATGTTATGGTCAGAGGTAATGCCACCTCTTTTTTTCCTATGTAATATCCATCTGCTTATATACTCAAGGAATGTGCTATACCCTGCAGCATGTCATTGCCAGGGAGCAAAAAGGTTACCCTCCTGCTGCAAATACACTCTACAGAGAGTGATGTATCAGCAAAGAAAAGAGAAAGAAAGAGAAAAACCACAAAACCACACTCTGATCAATGTAGAGGTTTTGTCTGTTCTCTCCAAAGGAAGGATTCTGATTTAATTTCATGTATATCGAGTTTTATCCCAGATGACTAAAATTGGTGAAAGATTTTTTAATTGAATAGGTCAGCTGTATGGTTAATTCTTTGGGGAAAGACTAAAGTCTGTAAAGTGCATAGGAAAAATACAATTTTCATTAAAAGAACTTAATGAGCTGTGCAACTTCAAATTTTAAAAGCTCTTTGATTTGCACCCTGGTTCCAGTTAGCCCCCTTCACAACCAGGGGGTTAACATTGCAGCAGTAGCACTTGTTATTCTCTGGCTGCCATGCTCTGCAGGGCTCATCAGGGACAGGACGGACACACAAAGCCAGTTTCCAGGTAGTGACAGTCAGTGTAGTGCCTTAAAGTATGAGGAGCTGTAATGAATACCATCAGCTCTTCCAAAATCTCTATTTTTTCCTCTAGAGATCAGAAAAATTATCTCATTGCTGTAGTGCTCACTAGAAGAGGTTCGCAATGATATTGCTGCTGTGGCTAGTTTTACACTGTTGATGTGCAAATTTTCTTTGCTTGGAGATCTAAATATGGATCATGGTACTTAAAACCAGAACTGCTAAATGACTGACCAATGTGAAGGAATTTCATTACAGTATTGCACAAGAGATGCTGAAACTGAGATAGCTCTTTGAAAATGACTGCTGAAAAAATGCTTAAACTATGACACAGACTTCCCCTACCCCACAAAAGGCACATTGGAGAAGCTGTGTTTCATCCTTCCCATTAAAATATGTGAACAATCAAAAGGCAACAGAGGAAAAGCAAACAGCCCTTTTTATGGCTCTGTGTAGCGAGCTCTCTGACAAGCTGACCCCGAGCAGCTGCCAGGTATCCAGCCTGGCTGCCACCCCATCCACCTGCTCTCTGCTCTGTACCAGGCTCTTGCTGGCTGGTTCACAAAGAAGCTTCCAGGTGTTTGCTGCCTGCTGGCCTGGCCACATGTTGGCTGCCAGTTACCAGGCTCCTGCTGCCCTGTTCACCTGCTGGCATCATGCTGCTTTCCTGATGCCCTGAATCCCCTGCTGAGTGGCAGTTGGTGCTCTTTCACTGTCTTCACCTTTTTATACATTTCATTTCTAAATGCATGGCTGCATTTTCATATATCTATAATACACACACACAACACACACACACACATAAAAAGACTGGCATCTTCTCTGCCCCTCTGCCTGCTTTTCCTCTGCCCATGAATCTGCTTGAATAAGCTGGTGTGGAGCAGCAGGTTCCATTTAAGATCCCAGCTGCACACTGACATTATCACTGGTGTCAGTTTGTAAGCACATCCACAGTAATTGTTGCTGAGACAGCAGGTTTTGCTGTGAGATTCAGCAAGCCCCGTGATTTCTCTCTACACGAGAGCTTCCGAAGCAATGCTTACAGTCCTTGCAGTTTTTTGATTCCATGTAGAATCTAAAATGTACCTTTGGGATTTTTCCACTCTATGTACTTCAGAGTGGAGATTTCTCCTATTAACATAACTATTTAGAAAGGAAATTAAAGCAAACTAGAACAGACTTCAGTAACAAACAGTCATTGCTTCTTTTTTTTTTTTATTGCTGACAAAATGAAAAGCAAAATGAAACACATAAAACACAACTCACCATTTTCCACAACCAATTACACTTTATCAAGTGCAATAGCTTCTCTGAAGAAGCTAAATCCTACTGTGAAAATAGGAGTAGCCCTACACTTCTACAGCTATGGAAACTGTTGCTTATGAAACAATAAAGTGAAAAGGAGCAAGATAGTGTTAATGTAAGGTATAGAGTTTGCACACAAGTATCAACATTAGGTTGACTGTCCTCCCTTTGCATGAAATCTATGTTCAAGTCGTCTTTGATGGAACACAGTCTTTAAGGATGCAATGAGCAGGCCATATGGTTAACACTAAAAATACTGTAATACTTATGTTGTGAGTGATACTACAGCATCCAAAGGCAGACTTGTTTCAGGTGATACATGCATAACTACAGCATATATTCTGTGGAAATCTGTGGGGCTCTTTGCAGGGTGAAATTCTACTGAACATGACAGAGTGAGTCCTGGGATGCAAATTCAAAAGCTAGATATAGGAGGGTATTTAACACTAGGCTGCAGTATGTATGACATTACAGGCTGCTTGCAAATATGATTGATTTCAGATACAAACCTTAAGCTGCCCATTGGGAGATTAGTATTTTGGCTAGCTGGCCATTACTGTAATTTCTGATAAGAATTTAGCTTAATTAACCTAGGAGATTTCCAGCGTATCTACAACCACAGGAATGGTTAGAAAAGCTTTAAAGGGCACCACAAGAATAAAAAGTATATCTAAAGAGTAGATCAGACTTAAAGCATGAAGTATCCTTTATTATATTTTTTGGTTGGGTTGGGTTTTTTTGGGAGGGTTATTAGTGGGTTTTGGATTTGCCTTTGACCAATTGAGTGAGGAGGTTTCGTAGGTATTAAATTTATTGGCCATCAAATGGAGTTGCTCATATGCTGCGTGTTCCTGTCAAGCCTGGAGAAAAAATACATCCACCCAGCCTTGTGGAATTTTGTCATACAGACACAGACATCACAGCCTTGATTTGGCAGTTAAGTTACAAGGGTCAAATTCATAATGAGTCAATATATCAAGTACTTTTGCAGAGAGAGAGATATCATCATGTGCAAACAGTCCTTGGAAGACTGTCTTCCCCATGGGATCAGAAAAAGGAAGGACAAGTTTGCAAGGAGCATCACATCCTCGTGCTGAGCTGCGCAGTCAAATCTTGTCTGCTCTTCGTCTTTGCAAGTGCAGTGACTTTATAGACTTAAGGTGTGCTTTTGTGGATGTAGGTAAGACCACTTAATCCCCTGTTAGCTTAAAAATGGGAAACTCTGTAACCTCTCTGAGTTGGTGTCTGTGCCTGACAGATTTATTTACATGTGTTTTACAAGCCAAACGTCACCTAGAGTGCAGAAGCAGCTGCTTTAATCAGGTAGAGACAGATGACTGCTTTAATGACTAGGGCACAGAAACTCAGAGAGGCTTGTAGAACCTTTCATTTTGTTCTTTACTGTTTTATTCCACATCCAGAGGAGCTTTTTAAAAGTATCTGTAAGAGAATGAAGCTAGTTTACCCTGCGTGTTGTGATGGAAATTAATGTTTTTTTAAACATGATCTCTGAAAATTACTTTCTACCAGACATCTCTGACTAAGCATTTTGTGAAAGTTCATTTAACCTTTACAAATAAATATTAGATTGAATTTTGGCGAACTGTAATAACTCCTCTAACTAAAACTGATATTTGTCTCTTTAAAAAAACCCAACAAAACACAACCAGGAGACAAGAATCTTTCCTGAATAATTTACAAAGCTTTAAACAACTATTATCATGTAAAATGCAAACAGTGCTAATGTCTATGATGAAACTTCAAATCCACACAAAACTGTGGGTTTTTTTCCAAAATAATGAACCTTATGAATTTATAAATAAATAAAGTTAGAGCAAGAAATAATCATAGAATCATAGAATGGTTTGGGCTGGAAGGGACCTTTAAAAATAATTTAGCCCAATGCCCTTGCAATAAACAGGAAGATCTTCAGATAGAACAGGTTGCTCACAGCCCTGTCCAACATGACCTTGAATGTTTCCAGGGTTGGGGCATCCACCATCTCTCTGGGCAGCTTGTGGCAGTGTTTGAACTCATTGTAAAAAATTTCTTCCTTACATCTAGTCTAAATCTGTCTTCTTTTGGTATGAACTCACTAGCCCTTGTCCTGCAAAAATAACCCCCAAAATTCTATTATTAGTATTATACATAAAAAGACCTTTTTTTTGCATTTTTGTGTTCAGAATTCAGCTCTTTGTAATTTGAATCTAAAATTTGCACAAGCAATGGCCACTTGTGCGTACTTGTCACCTCTCATTCATATTGACTGATAGTAAGGAAAGATTAATGGTTGTTTAGAATGGATATCGCTAATGACTAGTTCTTAATTTATGACTGCAAAATTGAAGGCAAAAACCTGAAACAGATCCCATGCAAATGGACTTTAAATGTGCATATGGCATGCACATACATACATATGGGAAAGACTAGGTAGCCTAATTTCACTTCTGTTAAAGGCCCCTATTGCACATATGTTGGTGGCTCAGTACACAACAGAAATGATACAGTAGATCCTTAAATATTAATGAAAAATAGCTGTTATCTTATCTTGCTGCAGTATGTCCCACTGGCTCTGCAGTCACAGAGGTATTAGATCTAAAATGAGCTGATGAAAACCAAAACAATTGCTCCAGCTGCCCCCACCTCTAACTACTAAAATGCCTACTTGTAATATATCTTTCTATATTTTAAATTTCCCTAAGCTAAGCAGGCAATTTCACTTCTTATTAATTGGCAATATAATTTGACATTTTCCTTCTGAACTGTGAAATAGTAAAAAGTATTTTAAAAGACAAATAGAGTTTCCTAGTGGTTCAGAATTCACATCTCTTTCAATGCTCATATTTCCTGCTCATCTCTGTGAACCTCACAATAGTCTTAACCACCTTACTCAGACCTCTGCTAGTTTTCCATCTGTAAAGGCTTTAAATGTTGACTGACTGTGTGACTCCTAATCCTCTAGATTACCTCTCTACCATTCCTCTCTCAGTGGATTTTTCTTGCTAATGTATTGCAGCAAGTTGGTTCAGCAGAGTTCCTTATGACAGATTTAGGTTTTTTCACGAAAAAGAACTTACTTTTCAGTACAGGATACCTGAGAGACAGAAGTGTCTTCGGGAAAAGAGACAAAGGGAAAAAACAGCATTCAATATCTTAGCAGCCGCACTGCAGGAGGAAACTTCTGTGCTTAAATTTATACTTAATACTCAGTGGATCTTAATCAAATGTTGTAGATATGTTGTGCTTGGCTTCTGGGCTTGTAATGAAAAGAGCTTTATGCATTCAGAATTTAGATTAAAATCGCCTTCTTTTTTCCCTGACAATATTTGGAGTTGTCATTTCTGCAGAAAGGAAGTCTAAACTCAAGTTTGTAATAGAAACACAAAAATATTGGATTTGATAAAGACTATGATCTATTGAAATGTAGCTTCAGTAAAAGGGAGCATTTTCTTTGCCTGTCACACACAATGAAAGATGTGCTTTCCCTTGAATGGCCCTATTCTCTCACCCTCCTAGCCCTGGAGGCTCTGTTCTCCACTATTTGCAAACATGGAATGATGAGTGGAAGGTCAAAACTTGCATCATTGGGAATATAAAGAAAGCATCTTTTATCTGCAGGTTAACATTCAAACTGCCTGCATTGTTTTTTGGCATTTTAAAAAGGGGAACCTCTTGGTATCCTGAGAGTTTCTTTAATGAATTTTTCTGGCATCAAGACCCTTCTATGCTTGAAGGCTTTTTCTTTTCTTGACTCCCAGGGTACAAAGACGCTTGCAAGGTTACACCAGGCTGTAATAACATGATGTCACCAGCTCTTATTAAAGAACAAGTTTTATACTGGTAGAGGAACAGATCAGGGCAATTCCTGCGGAAAGAAGTGTCAGCTCTTCCCAGACGTCCTCTCCATAGCAGCTCTATCATATGTCCTGGGCTACACCATTCCTCTCATTCCACTCCCCAGATGTCTCTGTGAAGTTCTAGCCCTTGGGACATTTACAGGCACACCATTCATTTCTCCATCCAGAAAATAAATGGTCATGTAGCAGTGCTGCAAGTTTGGAAATGCATCCCTTTACCGTGTGACAAGCCATCCCGGCACCAAGTTCTGCCTCATGATGACCTTCAGGGAGTAAAAATAACAAGTGCTATGAGAAACAAACAAACAAAAAAGAACATGTTGGAAATTGGTTTTTTTTCCAGAAATTGTAAGATGGAAGAAGGAGGCAAATCAAATTTTATGTGGGTATTTTGATGGTTTCGTTGTCTTATTTACTTACATATTTACGAGGATCAAGTTACAGCACTTGTATTTGCCTGATCTCTAAAAATAGCTGTACTCTCTATATCCTTAATTTTCCTTTACTGCTGTTACTGTTCACCTGTAAATGTATCTACTCTTCTGGTTGCTGTTGGAAGGTAAAGAACATCATTCATTCTACAGCTAAAAACCCTCTTAAAGCTTTAAGCTTAAATGTATTCATAGTGTTGTCTATGTTTATTTGGTTTTGCACCGCAGTTATCTGTTTGCTTAAATATCACTCCTCCAGTATCTACACTCTGTTTAAAAACAGCAGTTATATCTCATTTAGGCCCCTTTCTAGGCTAGATAAACCAATACATTTTAATCTCCTCACAAGACACAATCTTCTTCTCCATAGGACTTTGTAACTGTTTACCTACTAGTTTTCCCATCAAAGTTCATTTTCCTTGTTTCAAAATGCTTTCTGAATATGTCTATTCACAGAATCATGGAACAGCCCAAGTGTGAAGGGATCTCAAAAGTTCACTTTGTCCCATCTTTCATGGGAACAGGAGCCAGATGAAGTCATCTAACAGAGTGTCCAGTTGCATCTTGAAAGCTTCAAGTGGATAGGGACACCACCACCATGTTCCTGAGTAGGTTGTTCAAGTGAATGACTATTCTTGCTGTAAGAAAATGTCTTTCTTATATCTAAATGAAACCTCTTCCAGTAGAACTCGTACCTTTTGCTTCTTGTCTTAGCCATGTGGCTCCTCATGAAGACAGAGCCTCCATTCTCTTTGCAGCCATCTTAAAGTACTGGAAAACCGTGATGTGGTCTCTCCTGTGATGATCCTTCTCTTCTCCAGGGAGAAAAGTCCTAACTCCTTAGCTGATAGATTTAATTTACAAGACGACAATTAGAATGTGTTCAGCTACCTGTTTTTCTGCCTTTATGGCTAGCAAAACCCATCTATTGCTTTATTATTTCTTTTCATTCTTTAGAGGAGGTTTTGCATCACAGTTCCTGACTGCAAAGAGAGACTATAAAAAATGCAAAAAGAGAAGAAAAGTTTAAAGTAAATCTACGCTTCTTATTTGCAACACTGAAAAGTTCTGAAAGAGTCCTGAAATAGACCCTGCACCTAGACTACAAAGGCTTACAGAGTGACAAAGAATGTTCTAAGTTTTCCCCAAGAGGTTACAAGAAACCTGTTTTTGAGTACAAGAAACACGCGCCTCACATGTGTGTGTGGAGAAATGAGAAATGTTCAGACTGAGCTGCTTCTTAATGCTAATTTCCGTTTATTATAATAAATAACGCTTTTTTTTTTTTCTATCTTAGCTTTCTACACCAAACTTTCAACCCAAAGACATTATCTGAGCATGCAGAGATGTACCTACTGCTCTGATAGTTACTTTCAACATCTGGACTTTAGCCAGTACAGAATTTCAATGAATTTATTTATATTTGCACTAATATACTGTCCAATATTTGCCAGCTTTACTTTGGCTATAAAGACACCATTACAGGACTTGTAGGATATTCTCTCTAATATTAAATAGAAATAAAGAAACATTAATGTAACATCGAGTCTGAGTAATCAAGCATACACAAGTCGGGAGATTCAAAATATGCTGGTATGCAGTGCTAACTCAATTTAAATTGCCCATCCTGTAATTTTGTGTCATGCATTATTCAAATTCATATTTAAAGGTGAAAACAATGTAAACCACAATCTTTCAAATAGGCTACGCAGAGAAATTCTGCTTCACAGTCTAGATGAGATCTAAAAAGGCAGTGCTCAAATCCAAAAGGTTAAATTCAGACTAAGAGATGGATTTTAGAATCACTGTAGATATTATAGTTTTTTGACACTAAGGTGTCTGGATCATTCCTATGAGATTTATGTCCGAGCTGTCAGAGACCTTATATTTATAAAGCTACTATGAGAAATTTGAAAACAAAGGAAGTGTGGTATTTTAGATAACCTGAGCTTTCTCAAATATCTTTGAATCTAATATGCAAAGTGAAATATAGCCTTTAACATTCTAATATCACCTTCTTTTATGCCTTAGAAGTAATTATCCAAGAATATTATCTTGTCATAGAAACAAGGTGATTTCAGCAAAGCCAAAACTTTGAACATTACCATGTCAAAAATCAAACCAAAATTGTCTCTGCTTAGAAATATCAAATGTCTAAAACTTGCTTAACAGAGGTAGGGTTTCAGTTGCCTATATATAGGCAATTAATAGCAGTTTAGATACTCTGGGATATTTTCCTTCTGTCTCAGCTGATTCTTTATAGCAGCATGAGTCTTTCATATGTCCCAGGTCTCATCTGTCAGCCCTTTGACATGTCTCTGATACCCTGGAACACCTGAAGAGATTTCTTGACACTTGCACTGGATGAATCCTTCTCTGGTTGCTAAACTTAGGAAAATTCCTACAGTCAGTCTTAGTTCTTTCAAACATTCATATTTTAGCTTAAATCTTAGGATGAGATCCATATTTATTTTAGAAGTTGTCTGATGTGTATCTTAGACCCTCAATTTCTCAGCCTGTAAAGAAAACAAGATGTTTGAAAGAACCTTGGATATTTCCATACCACATTATTTCTCACATAGCAGCATGCATACAAAAAGCACTGATAGCTTCCTAAAAGCTTTTGGGTCTGTGAAGACAATAAAGCTAATGTAACCTTAGTCACTCTTCAGGGCTTATTTAAGGCTTAATTCTATGTTCATACTTTCCTTTTATGTCCTCTTTCCATGTACAAAACCAGTAGCAGGACTCTGGAGCTGAAAGGATGTGGAGAAAGGCCATGTTAGAGCTAAATTCTCTGCCCCCACAAATGGATTCAGCCTGATTATTTCCAGGGAAATTGCCTCACTGATTTGAGCAGTTATTCTGGAATGACACTGGTGCATATGAGACCAGCATGTAATCCAGTATTTACTGTTTGTGCACATACTGCTGCAAACGGGACGGTGATGTTACTGCTGTGTATGGAGGTACCACAGAATATTAAACTGAATGTTAAGAATAGCCCTCTAGCTTCATGATCTGCAGAATATTCAGATAACAGCAAACAATTTATTTTTTTAAAATCAAACTGCTAGTGCCTGCTTTTACAGTTGTCATATACCCTTCTCATTCAAGGAAACATAATTTTCTCCTGTAAGGCAGCAGAATTTCTGCCTCAGGCTGAGCATGAATCAACAACAAATGTTATAGCCCATACTATAATTTTATAAACTATCATGTTTTGGAAAACCGAGTTTAAGCTATAATCTATGATGAAGTTACTATTCCTCCAAGGAAAGACACAGTAATGGGCAACATCAAGAACCTTTGGGGGATTTCAGTATTCCTGGACTTTTAAAGTAATAGAGGTGTCGAAGAAAAATCCACTGGAGAAATGAACCAAATAAATATAATTTTTCTACCAGAAAAGTAGTTTAATTAGATGGGCTTAGGAAAGCCTGGAATGATACTCGCCATTCTAATTCATATAACACAGATTTAAATGTATCCCTAAAACAATTTAATATAATAGATTGTTCACCTACGCTGGAAATATATTATTGTACTTTACAGAGCTGTTTTTACATTCATTGTCATTTATAACAATATTTTATCACAGGGGGAATCCTTAGGCACAAGTGTGTCATTAGCAGCTTGCTAAGAGAAAAAGTAAAGGTATTTCAGACTAGCCTAAAGAGTGGAATATCATAACTTCATTAAAACAATAAGAAGTATTTATCAAAGACTGCATTTCTGTTATAGGGATCTACTCATTACCCTTTTCTCACTGTCAGACTTGATATACACTTGCATAAACATCTCTCATTATGTATTCTCTTTCATGAAAAGCAAATGAAAATGCTACATATTAATTATATTTGGCTGAAACACCTCACAAATGTTTCAATTTTGATTGGAATAAATCAGCGTTGTAACATGTTGCAGCTGAAAAAGCATTTCACTAAAACGCTGGTAATTGTTATTTAATGGCTCTTCAAGTTTTATTAAAACTCCACTCAGAAGGATTTGATACTGATTTGACTCTGTCCTGTCACACCTTCCATGTTTGATGATATGAGTACTGACCTGAGGTACATGTATGTTTAAAAGCTCTTAACTGTTGAATTAGGGACATCTAACCTCAAACATACCTTGAAACAAAATATCAGTTTCAATGGAGATGTGGCAAGGTACCTAGCTGGTATCTCTACTGAAAAAAACCCCAAAGCTCTTGGAATAAGAGAAGCTGTGATCTGAAAGCTTTCTCCTATGGAGAGATGCAAATTTACTTTTGAAGTTACTTATTTAGGCATGATTCCTTTTTAAAAAGGGGAAGAAAGGAAATGCTCAAAACAAAGGCCCAGCAAGAGCAAAAAATATTTTTAATTTTCATTCCAATGAAAAATCACATTATACCTTGATCACTGGCATGGAATCCAGTACTTGTCCTCTGGCCTTCTGTAATAATAGTCACAACAAGTTAATGAAACAAATTAGGAACATCAAAACTGTTTTTAGGCTGCAAGTCATATTAGTTAGCCTTATCTCTAACCGGAGGTTATTGTGCTCAGTGAATTTTACAGAACTGTGTGATTTTTAGATCAATGGGCATTTCTTGCTTTCTGAAGCAGCTCTGCAGAACCTTTCTTTAACTGTGTGGTGGGTCTGCAACTTGAGCCAGTGTCTGTGAATGCTGTCATTGTTCGGTGATTTGTATTACCCGATTTCTGTGAGGTAGCAATGGGAAAAGCGTGCTAGGAATTCTCAGAGAGATGGCCAGCTTCAAAGCTCTTTAGAGATCACCTCTGCCTCTCTGATATGTGGCCACATGCCCCAAGATATGAGTAAGTAGATAAGTGATACGTCCTGCAGTTATTAGCATAATAAAGTAGTCTTTCCATCTGCTCCAAGATCTCAGAACAAGCCAAGTAATATCAACAAAAAGATTGGATTATCAATTAATTTTCTTTGGGTATTAGGTGTTGATTTTGAGGAGTGCATAATGTTTCACTACCTATAATAGTGGCTAATAATGGAAAACTTCTCATTTTTGCTAACCACCATACAATGTATTCCCCATCATCGAAGTACATTGCAGTTCAAGTCCCTCTTTAAGCTGAGTGGAAACAAATGGATGTTTTGATTCAAAAAAAAAGAGTAATTAATACCCAACCAGGATTAAAAAGCTGCATAAAAGACATGTTATTTTATGTGACTTGTTTAATTGGTTCGTCTAGTTTTCATGACAATAACATTGATCAAAAAGGATTAATTTGATATTAATGCAGACAGCATATGTACTTCTGTGGGAACTCCTCTGTAATTCAGTATTAGCTAAATGTACCATTGAAAGAAAGTGTTACTTATAAAAAAGTTTGGGTTAATCAATTTGCCTTCACTTTATATTCTTCCTTTCCCATTATAGAATCTTTTTATCTGAAAAAGAAAATGAAAAGTTTAAAAGAAGCATAAAATGCATCTATTTACAAATTTAACATTCTTTAAATTGGTCAGATTTTGCACTTTCATAATCTAAATCTTGGAGAATTAGCTAGAAAAGGCTGTATTTGGAACAATCAAATCAGTAAAAGAAGTGCATTAAGTTGCTGAAATACATGATCAGCACTGAGTTTTGTACCCTAACTGTGCTCTCTAATCAGCTTCTTTCCTGATTTAATAGGCATATACTTCTGTTTCCTTTCTCTAAAAGCATTAAGAAAAATCATAATTTACTAAGACTAGATGTTTGGAATTGTCAACATCATACTTAAAAGATGAGTCAAATTCCCATTATGTATGAATTACAAAAACAATAATCTTTTTAAGCAGTCAGGGCCAAAAATTTGTGTGATGTATCTCAGCAATTTTCCATTGCTTTCAGTGGTACTCTACTAATTTATAAACCACTTCTCTAGTGGTTTTAGTGTTTCAAGTGTCAAAACTCACGTAAGTTGAACATTAATTTACACCTTAATAGGCTCATATCCTATTAGCATTTTTAAAGGGAATATATTTTATCCTACAAGAATTTGGGACATACCTGCTTTAAGGAGTTGACTATGCAGATAACAGAAAGAGTATTTGAACAATGTAACATTGAGCGTATGGTATTGCATTCACCTGACTCACCCTTCAAGCACATCTCTCTGCTCAGTGTGCAAGTCTGGTTCAACCAACTTTTGAATTAGGAAAAGATTTTTATCAGTCCAATAGAGTAGGCCAACACTCAGCGAACCATTGGATTGTGGATCACTTATTCTTCTGGGGTTCAGTTCTTCTTTTCCCCTCTCCATTTCATTGTAATTATTATTGTTGTTGCTGTAATATTTAAAAATTATTATTATTATTATTATTATTATTATTATCTTTATTTCAATCTTAAACTGCTCTTGTCTCAACCCATGGATTATTATTATTATTATTATTATCTTTATTTCAATCTTAAACTGCTCTTGTCTCAACCCATGGGTTTTACTTTTTCCTGATTCTACTCCCCATCCCACTAGAGGGAGGTGGGGAATGACAAGGCAAGAAAAAAAGAAAACAGGTAAAGAAAGAAATTTAGGATTTATGTTTATATTTAATGCATTTCTCTCTGCTAATTCATATGGTCATCTTTTGCAGAATGATTATTTTACAATGTGCTTTCCACATTTGCAAAAATATTGCCCAGGCAACAACATGCAAATACGTATGCCACTCACTACATGTGTATTTAGATGGTACTTACCACAATGCTTTCACTCAGATATTTTCCTGTGAGTTTCCAGAGAATAAGACATAATATCTCATAAGAAAAATCTGTGTGAATAATGCACCCTGAAACATAACTACTCAAATGAGCAGTTTCCAGAAAAAGAAGTCGACATGTAAGCATCACAGTACCACACACAAGGAAACGAACCTGCAGGAAGGATATCTCCCCAGAAATACTTGTGTAACTCTCTTTCTGTCCGAAAGTCTTCACTCTGGGTTTCACATTTGACAAAGAGACCATTAAAATTATAAACTACATAAGCACTTTAAGTATTTGGTTTAAATTATTATTTGGAGAACCTTATTTATTTTAGCTTCCTTTTATAATCTGCAAATAAGAGAGAGAGGCTTGCTGACCTGATTTGCTGTGATGGAGGGCAGGACTCAGAACACTCAGTTTCAAATCATTCGAATATCAGGTGTGTGGGATACCTTCACTGAGCTTGCAGAGGGATGAACTGTCTCTGTTAGGTGCCTTTCTCTGCCATTTGACAACTGACGGAGCCTAAGCCTCTCAGTGAAATGTTGATTTCAGGTCAGATAAATTATGACTTCATACGTAAATATTTCACACATTAATATAAACTTATAAGTTTTCTAACAGCCGTAACAATTTTTTTTGAATTTTAAGTTGAATAATTCCGGGCTAATGAAGAGTACTTTCTATGTCGTAAATGCACATTGTTGAAAGAAATAACATTCTCCGGTTATCCAATGACAGAGAAAGTTAAAAAGATTCTGAGCACTTATGTAAAATTTGCTTAAATTTTTCATTTAGCAGTGACATTCTGAAAGTTAGCTGTCTGGTCCAGGCTGTCACCTCTCCCCTAGCCCTCATTTAATGAAGAGAGATGAGAAACTCCAGGGAGTGATTCATCCCACCTATCCAGGTTCCTGTACGGGTGAGGATGATTCATTACTACAGTTCCTTCAGCTTGCAGCCTCATTATGGCAAAACCACTACAGAAACCCAAAGACAGACATTGACCCAAAGAACCTGCCATATTCACATACTCTCTAGGCTATTTTGCATCCAAAAAGTAGAGATCTCCAATACTTAAAACTGTTCACACAGGGAAAAATAAAAATTCTTTAAAGTACAGTATAAATGTGAATAAGGAGTCTTTCTGAGAAACACTGGAAATCACTTCCAGAAAGCCAATAATCAGAAAAATGAGGAAATTACAAAAGACATCACTTTACAAATTCTTTGCATAGCATTCTTTGAGGGTTTCTAAGTATCTCTGCTAATTTCTCTCAAAGGAAGAAGTTTTAAAAGTATGCAATTCCAAAGAGATGAAGAAAGAACTTTAAATATATTATCACCATTACTATTACTAAATTACTCTTATTCTTACCATTCCACATAGTTGTGCAGGAAAGATATAAATGTATTAAAAGATTTACAAAACCAATTTCATTTCTGCATAGGGGTTTGCAAGACTGCAATGCTATATGAATGTATTAAATGTTCTTTTATATCAACATGGATTGAAAACAGTACAGGTACTGAACTCTTAGAAATAATTGTAGATGTTTACATCCACGACTTGAGATTTCTCAAGACAAGATCATGGTAAAACATTTTAGACAAATCCTATTTGAGTAACTGGTTTCCTAAATTCCTTAGCTTGTCCTAAAATCTTCCATGAAGCTCAGTACATGGGGTGGATTGCAAGGTGATTGAACTCTATACGGATAGTGTGTCTTTATTATCTTTGAACCACACAGCTTCTCATTGTATTCACCTTTGGGTGAACAGCTGTTCAACACTAACCTGACCATTTTAGATGCTACCACAAATTATATCATGGGATATAATATAACTGCAGTATCATGGGAAGTTTCTTCAAATGAGGAAAACTATGAAACTATTTAGAAATGGTAAGCAAAATATGATGAAATCAAAATATCCTCAACAGCTGCACATCGCACACAGTTGAATGCTTAATGCAAAGCTACCTTAAAAGAACCTGCAATATTCACATCTGGTAAGAAATTGCACAGAGCTCCATTGGTCAAAAGCCCTCTAGGGAAGGAAATGTTTCCCTATATTTGATGTCACTTTTTTGCAGCTGCCTTATCAATTTTCTTTAGATCTTAAATATTAATCAGATGATACAGTATTCAAAAGCCTGCCTGCGTGTCTTCAGGCATCCTTACCATATAAGTAGACCAACTCTGAATACATATTCTAGAATATATTGAAGGAGCCTTAAAAATGAGATGAGTCTCCTTTTCTGGTAGTGTACCTGTAAGTATGATTAATATTAATACATTTTAAGAGTGCATATTGAATATGTTATATATTTCTTGAAGCAAAACTGTGCATTCAGTGCTGTTGGAATAGCCACGTATCTCACAAACAAGCATTCAGGCTACAGCAAGAGCCACCATCTGCATGCCTTCGTAACTGATGCTGGGAAATTAATTCAGTAGCAAATAATATACT
The DNA here is from genome assembly GCA_013398855.1 of Mohoua ochrocephala. Classification (NCBI taxonomy): domain Eukaryota; kingdom Metazoa; phylum Chordata; class Aves; order Passeriformes; family Acanthizidae; genus Mohoua; species Mohoua ochrocephala. The sequence goes on from VZTA01020583.1 coordinate 76,217, forward strand.
CAGGTCATTTGGGTTATTTTCCAAAATCACAGGCTGTCCATGGTTAACTTAAATATTTATTCAGGTTTATTATTTATCAAACTTTATATTTGGATTTCACTCCTTGTCAGATATTTGAATCGTGTTCATTGTCTGCATTTGAGTACCAACAGCTGTAGGGCAATGTTTCAGCATTCTACTTGGTTCATCTAAACAAAATATAACATAAGAGGAAACTTGAGAAGGTAGCTGAATCTTTAGGTGTGTTGGAGAGGGATGGTGAAAATAAGTAAACAGACGGGAGAAAATTAAATAGCAAGAGGAAGTAACTGAAAGGGCAGTAAACGATTTCTTTTTCCCATGCAGACCACTCGCATGAATGTATTTTTTGAAAGAAAAAAAACCCTAAAACTTAATTCATTTTATATACACTTTAATATTTTATATAGACCCTAATATTTTTTCTCACCATCACAGAAAGAAAAATTTACCAATTTCCAGAATGCTTGAAAACAGAGACTGCAATCAGATTTCTGCCTGCTTTAATAGCTTTTCTGTTAGGATGGAAACACAGTGAAGGGGGAAAATCTATTGCATGGGTCTTTCAGGCAGTGGCCTATCTAAAATAAATACTTTTAAAAGTCCATTGTTGAAATTGTTGAAAGAAAATACAGGAAGCACATAATAAAGTAAAAAAGGGCTTGCTGAATACTTTCAAGAGACTTGAATATTGTCTTTTAGCTCAGAAAATCAGTGAATGTCAATCACATGCAAATGGAAAACAGTACAACGAAGCATCACAGAATCATTAAGGTTGGAAAAGACCTCTGAGGTCATCGAGTTCAACTCTTGCATGTATATAGACCCAGAGAGTCAGTTTTTATAAACAGCAAAACTCCACCTGTGTCAATGGAGTTTATTAAATTTATACTGAATGGTAATCTTCCCTGAAACACATAAATAAATTTCATTAGCAAAACCAGAAACAAAGAGAGTCAGAACATTTTCTTACAGAGGTTTTTGTAGGGAAACTCATCGTGGCTGGAGAATACTCACCCCGGATAGGGCAAGTAGACTTGCATCTTATCAGTGGTTTGCACCAACCAAGATGTAGATTAGTGGGTTTAATTCCTGCTCCACTTCAATGTCTCTACATTTACTAGAAAAAAGATTGTCTTTTTCTAAACCCTTTTCCTTGAAGCTGTTTAATGGCAAGGCAATGAAACCTTGCTAGTTAACAAACGCATTAAAGGCATTTTGGGTAGATGTAGGTATTTTCATGAGTTCATTATACAGTCAAATACTGTTCCATGAATAAGAGTTTATTTATAAGGGTCTGTATTGTGCCATATCAGCTTGATCTGAGGCATTAAATATATGGTCGCCCTTCAGCTTATGTAACCATCTCCTTAAAACCCATATGAAATTCAACAGTAGAATTTGATTTTGTCAGGAAAGCTATTTCTCAGGAAGAATCTGCTTACAAAAATCACATAAAAATATTGGGCTTGCCATTTTCTTCTGCAATTACATAGTGATTTTTTTTTTTAAAATATCACTATTTCACATCTTGCTTTTTGTATGAGTACAGGAAGGCTGGCTATAATATAATGGAGTAGCCGTCAAACAAATGGCCTGTATTTCATTTTCAAACAGCACTGCTCCTTCCAAAAAGGGAGGAATCAAATTTCATTTGAAACTACATTACCAACTTTATTAGGGCAGAGATGATCACTCACCTGTGCAAAGCTGCAGGTTTATAACAGATGAAACAGCCCTAGATACAGGATTTTGAAGATTTATAGATGTAGTCCTGTGGCCCGAGAGCTGTTTTCCTTTGAGATTGTGAAGAGTCTTAAGGGATGAGAAAGTCAGATCAGAGGATTTGACCGATGAAACTCAAAATGAGAAATGTTTCAAATTAAATCTGAAAGCCTTCTGTTGATTTCTTTGACTTTTGTGAAGTCAAGAGAGGAAGCTTTACAGTGAAGGAGAAAAAAAGATCAAAGGGGCCAGATACACAGCAACAACAAAGCTGAAAGTAATACAGCATTTTCAAAGGGGTGCAGTAGTTCTCTGTGTATGACTTAGTGGGAATTTCAGCTTCATTTACTTGCAGAAAACACACAAGAGTTATCCTGATTTTAGAGACACTAAGCCAGAAGTAGTCTTTAGCTTCCCATTCCTTTAACCCAATCTCATGTTTTTGTTGCACCTTCCTCATCAGGCAAGGAGAGCAACATCCCTTTCCTACCAGCTCCTTTTCCACTGCTCCCTCTTCCTTCTTCTGGAAGGAAAGAAGAGCATGGAGAGTAAGGTGAAGTAGCATCCTGTAGAGCCTGAAATGAAACCAGAATCAGGAGTAATTAAACACATCTCAATGAGTACAGGTTAGAGCTATCAAAGAACAGACACATATATACCTAAATAGTTCACAAAAATCTTCCTAACAAATTTATTTTTAATTCATACCTTCTTTTGTTTATATTCCCTGAAGAGTCAGATGATGAATTTATCTCTTAAATGCTGTGTAATATGTAATATTTATACAAATCCCTGAAAATATGCATCACGATTGTAAACTAGTCCTAGTTAATTTTTCTGCCTCTTAAAAAAATCAAGCACACAGTGAAGGACCAGAGATATGCTGTCACAGAGGACAATTCACAAATAGGAAACAGTAGAAAAAACTGCAAATTCTTCATGTTGAAATGTACCTTTAAATTAAGAAATTTAGAATCGGAACATATTTAGAAGGTGGATTATGAATATGAAAAACATTAAGGTGACAGTTTACATTGGATTTCCATCCATCCTAGGTTACAATGCAAGATATAACCAAAACTATGTATTCTATTATCATCTTCACAAGCTGTTAAAGCAGGTGGGGCAGTGCTCATTATCTCCTACCATGACTCATCCCTGATAACTCCCTCCAGGAGCTCTCTCTGTTTAATGGGCTGTCAAAGACCCACTGCATGACTCGTAGAATGACATCATCCCATTGTGAGATGCTCCGCCCAGGGGGAGGAGCCAAGCATTCCCACCTGGATATAATCTGGGGTTTGGAACAGCACAAGCTGCCCTTACCCACTGGCCTCCCAGAGGACAAGAGCTACATAACCACCAGTAGATGTTCAGAGCAAGACCAGACCTTTCTACAGGATCACCACTTCAATAGAACCACTTCAAAGAGGACTGCAGCCACCACCCTGACTAGCAGGGTGTCAGGTCCTATCCTGACTCTGTCAGGGTAAGCCAGTATTTCTGTATTATTGCCTTGCTATATATATTAGTAAAGAACTGTTTTTCCTATTTCCCATATATTTATCTAAAAACTCCTTAATTTCAAAATTATTTTGATTCAGAGGGAAGTGGGTTACATTTCCCATTCCAAGGGAGGCTCCTGCCTTCCTTAGCAGACACCTGTCTTTCAAACCAAGACACCATCACCGTGCTTTTGCGCACTAAAATCAGTTAAAATATTACTGATTTCTGAAGGAACAGATTTTAAATAATATGAGATATTATAGAATAGTTGTCTCAAAATCAAGAACTGTAAGTCTTTATGTGAGGTGTTTACCTAAGATTTTGAGTGGCAGAAGCAAAATTTGTAGCAAGGACTATGATTTTTCAAGAGAAAGTGTCACCAAAGGAAAAAAAAAACACACTAGAAGATAAAATTATGTGCAATAATAATGCATTAGCAGGAGCAAAACAACAGACATGCATCCATTAAAGCCATGCTGCTTAGAAATTTGATTTAATTCTCTACAGTTTGTAATATATAATATAGAATTGAGCAGCAGCTGAATTACTGTTCATCTTTATGTGTGCATTATGCATATTGTCTAATTTATCAGTTATTCCTGTGCCTAGGGCTGGAAGAGATAGCTGCATCAAACAACTGGATTACTGGCTTAAATTCTTTTCACTATTAATGATTTGTCTGGAGGTTGATCAAGAATTTGCACATAGTTCAAAAGCATCATGAAAACACTGAATGCAAATGTTTCTCAGGCTGGAAATGCTTGAGAATTTTTTTGTTTGGTTGGTTTTGGTTTTGTATACATATATTCTTAGAATGCATAATTCTTAGTTACGTAGGTAAGAATATGCTTACATTCCTTGATAAAATTTGACTGTCTATTAAGAATACCCAGCAAGAGAAAGGGGAAGAAAGGCCCAAAGTGTAGAAAGAAAGTGAGGAACAAGATCATGATTATTACCTGATATCAAATTTTAGTACCATCTTTAAAGTGCTCTCCAAAATCATTAAATGAAATCTGCTTGAAACTGCAAGTTTCTTTGGTAGTCTAGCATTTCTTTTTCAACAAGTTCTAATGTTACATGTATTTATGTTTCTTAGTGATTCATGTGACTTTTGATGAACAAAAATGGGAGCCCACATTCATTCCTCCACCATGTAACATATCACTGATTACAAAGATGGCCATCACCTCAGTAGTACTTATCTCTTGTGATATCAGAAGAGGAAATTGGTTCAGTTGCTTCTGCAGCACAAATCTGGCTTTGTCACAGTTACATAGGAGGAGGTTTTTCAGAGGTAAAACTAAAATATTAATGAAATCAAAGCCAAATTGGCATGGCATTTTATAAAGGAAAGCCAAAGAGCAGAAACAGAGAACAGAGCAAAGCATAAGCATTTCCAGAGGAAAACACACACAAAAAAAATCTTTCACAAAAGAAGAAGCCAGTAGGAAACAGAAATATCACTGTGAAACTGACTGGCTGTGGCTGAGTCTTTCCCACCATCAACAAATGCTGTAAGCAACAGTGACTATGGCTATATTCTGCAGCAATTCACTGTTTGATTTCCTCCTTGTTTAACTTAGCAGTGTAATATACATACTCTTGGCTTCTTTTTCTATCTTTCACTTACCTAGTTTTAAATTATACTAGCATTTACCTTTCACCTCCGGTCTGTTAAGCATCTGTCTCCTGTGAGACCTTATCAAAGCTGTTCAAGTAAATGAAACACTTTGTGGAAATGCACAATTTAAAGAGCACCTAGCTTTAGCTGCCATATTTTTCGTCTGATACTCAATAAATGTCTAAAAATGCTTTAAGCAAGTTATTCTTCTTCTTTTCAAATTATGCATATTTGGCATTGAGATGAGAAGGATTAGCTCATTTATCCCGAGGCTCTGGAAAATGATTTACAACATTTTACTAATCTACTTCTTTTTCATTTTCTCTTCCATGCATGATTTCTTCAGGTCTTTGGAAATTTTTTCCTCTTTCTGTTGACTGCCTGATAGGAATCACATTTCTTCATGTAGCCATCTGCCTGCCTCCAGTCAGCACCCTCTGTTTCCTTCACTGTGGCTTTGTCTTTTCTCTGAAAGCCACCTGCCCAGACGTGTCCAAACACAGCAATATAACGCCGCAGAAGTAGCGACTCCAGGCAATATGAAATTGCCGCACCAAGAGACTGTGGTTTGGTTTTTCACACTTACCACAGTCTGTCATATTGCATTCAGTGAAATCTATTTTCGTAGGGTTTTTTCTCCGCTCAGAATGCCAGGACAGCTAATAGATCAATATAAATATACATGGAATCTGGCATGGTAAATGTCTGTGCTGTACACATCAAGCCATTTACATGAGAAGGTTTTGACACACTTTTATTCTGTAGTATGAGGTTAATCACAAGTTATGTTGATTGATGCCTTGTGGCAACAAATCTCCTCTAGGAAGCTTTTTAGAATATAATGCAGAGTTTCAGAGATGCATGAAATAGTAGGATAATGAGGCAGAAGGAACTAATTTTTAGCTGGAATTGCTTCCAGCTAAGCATGCATTCTTTATACATATAAGCTTTGGAAGAGTCATTTAGAACAAAACAAAAGCGAGAAACAGAAAACCAGAAAAAAAACCTGAGAAAAATATAATGTTAAAAATGAAAATATCAATGCATTCAAAAACCCCGTTACCTTCCTAGTGTCTTGTCCATAGGCAATATAACAAGAGGACAGAATCTAAGGAAATTGAATAGGCTGAACCACCGCCCTGAACCGCAGGCCTGAAAAAGGCAGACTACATAATCACACAAAGCAGCATTGTTTTCTGACGCTCTCACAGAAATCCAGCAGTACTGTTTTCAGCTTTTTCTTTCCATTCTCCTGTGTGTAGGGATGATTATTAAGGCCTTCTTTTCTGAATCTGATGCTGTGTTACTCCATGTGATATTCCCCAGCAGACTCAGGCAGTCTTTGAAATTTACACATTCTCTTCATAACGGCGAAGTTTCCTATCGAAAGCCTTTGTTAATAGTAGGAGTTAGTAACATTGGCACATTATAGTTTTCCCAAGATTAGTTTATAAGCACATATAAATTACCAAGACATGTTCTTTTTTAAAGCATTGGAGAACTACAACACAGACAGGCAGAAAAAAGCCAGAGGAAGAGTGCTAGTTTTAGCTATTGACATGTACTAGTTTTAAAACATAAACCAGGAGTGAAAATGAGGATGGAAAATAAATCAGGTCAGTAGCTGCAAAAATTAATTGCAGCTAAAAGAATATTGAGACCTATGAATGCTATGAGTTAGATGAGCTACGTTCATTGCCATGAAGAGGGGAAGTAGTAAATTTAAACACTGAAAATACACACTTGCCATTTCCCCTCCTGGCAGTTTTTCTACCTATTGATCTAGTGTTAGCTACTGGAAATATTTTTCTAGTCTGGTTTTGCTTTATTATCCTGTACTTAGTTCTACATACAGGATTTTGCTGTCTTAGAAACAGAGATCATACAATGCACACAAAGCTTTCTAAATATAACTGTTATGTGCTCTTGGGAGTATACAGATTTTTATATCTCTTAAAACTTTAAATTCTGTACCTAAGGGAAATTCAAATGTTTCCTTATGTTTTCTGCCTAACCATGACACTATGTGTAACCTTAAACTCAAGCAGCCTATATATAATTTGTGTTTAATCAATTTGCAGACATATTGTACAGCGATTTTGCACGTCGTACTTCAGAAGTTGTTCCTTTACTGTTTCCTGATTTTATACTCTCTGTTGAATTCTACATTTTCATGGTCAGATTTCTGACTCGTACCATTAAATTGTGTCAGGGCAAATATACAGAAAATTAAGTATTATAACTCTTCAAGCTTCTTTCTAGGAGTGAAACCATGGTGACTCCTGTCCTTGATGGGTCCTCTAACTGGATGACAAGCAGCACAGTTCTGATTCCCTTTATTTACTGTTTCAGTGGTCTATTAGTTTGCATTCCTCTGGTACAATGAAACAGTTCTAAGATGAAGGACAGAGGGTGACCCATTTTGACCTTCACCCTGTCCCTTTGTTTACTTTCTTCCATCTATGCTTTTAAAGGAAACTCTTGGCGGTTAGGAATTCCAGAACTGCAGACTCAGAGAGCAGTTGAGGTGGGGACGTCCTTATCGGTATCCCCTACTCTGAGTGCCCTGCTCAAACAGGGTCACTCCAGCAGGTTGCTCAGGGAGCTCTCCAACTGGATTTTGAATATCTCCAAGGATAAAAACTCCAAAACTATGCTGGGTAGCCTGTTCCTAGGGAAGGGTCACCTTCCTTGACCTGCTGGCAATGCTTCTAAAGCAGCTCAGGAGGCTATTGGCTTTCTTTCCAAGAGGGGCACACTTGACAGCTTATATTTAACTTGGTGTCCAGCAGGATCCCCAGGGACTGTTTTGCAAGGCTGATTTCCAGAGTGCATCCAGCCCATTTGATTTATGGAGTTATCCTTTCCTGGGAGCAGAACTTTGTACTTCCCCTTGTTGAACTTCGTGAGGTTCCTGTCAGTCCATTTCTTCAACCTGTGGAGGTCCCTGTGAATAGCAGCTCAACCAAAGCAGTACTGCCTGCAGTATCAACCCTTGAGGTACAGCAATTATCCTTTTTTACCAATGAGAGTAACAAAATACTGAAATGCATTGTTCAGAGAGGTTGTGGATATTCCATCTCTGGAGATATTTAAAAGCCACCTGGATATTTGGTGTGCCAACCACTCCTTCTAGTTTTATATAATCTGAAATATTCTGAGAATGTCCTCTGTCCCATTATCCCTGTCATTAAGAAATACAGGAAACAGTAGTGGCCCCAGTAGAGATCCCAGCTCACTCACCAAGCTAGTCAGCTCATTATAGGTGTCTACCAACAAGGTTGGTAATGCATGATTTCCCCTTTGCTGACTCCAAATCACCTTGTCCTTCCTGTATTTGAAAATGGTTTCTAGGATTATTTCCTCCACCTCCTGTGACTAAGGTGATGCTAAAATGCTTTTAGTTTCTTGAATCTTCCTCTTGTTCTTCATGATGATAGGAGTGATATTTGCTTCTCTCAAGTCCTCAGGAACCTCTCCCATTCACAATGACCTTTCAAAGATAATTGAGATTTTTCTTTGCAAATTACATCTCTCGGCTTCCTCTGAATTCCTGGGTGTATCCTATCAGGAAAGTAATCTAAAGTTCGAACTTTAGATTATGCTGAAGATACATTTAAACTATTTCCTTAGTGAATCAAACAACCGTGAGACTAAATGGGTGTAACTTCTTTCAGCTACCCTTCAAAAGCCTGGTTCAATTCTTCAATTCTTACTGGTTCAGGGCACAGCAGTACCTAAATTTTGTATCCAAACCCATAGCAGAAATACTACTAAGACATTCAGATTGGTTTGGGATGGTGCAGAGATAATGGAGATGTTGAGGAATGCATTTGTAGCTGGGTGTGCAGCCGCAGTGGGAGCTGCAGGTCTAGCAGGAGCGGGAAATGATGAGACCCCCAGGCAAGAGCACTGACCCTTTGTGTGACATTGAGGGCATGGGACCCGTGGCCCAGCCAGGTGACCAGACACTCAGAGACACAGCAGGAGCCGATGGCTTAGATGGGAGACCCCAGACTATTGTGCACATAGACCGTGAGGGTGTAAAAGGCCAGGGATCCCTTTGTTTGGAGTCCCTCAGAGGCACCCAGCTCAAATTGTTGTGCTGTTTTTTCAGGAAACCTGGCATGACTGCATGGAGTAGGGTGTCCGGGGAGTCCCTCGAGGCTCCCTGGAGCCACCCTCTGTGGGGGGCTTTGGTCCCAGCAGTGACAATCTAGGGTGGTCGAAGTGTCACCACTGCCAGAGTGGCTCCAGAACGGTCAGACAGGAAAGGCTGTTTGACACAGACTTATTAATTTCCTCAAGTACTGCATGTGTTTGTCTAAAATACCTTTGGATGTGAAGTTCTAGGTTTTGTGTGATACCACACAATATGCGTATTTACCATATCCAGTTGTGTAGACGCTCTGCTGTTCCCCACTGCTTGGTGAGCAACTTAATTTAAACAAAATCTAATTTCTTTGATCATAGAGAAACATAAATTCAGAATCCTGATGTTTTTAGACACCTAATTCCAGTGATGAAGAATTTTCATGCACATGGCTGAAGTGGCAGGGACATTAGAGATAACGGTTATGGGCAGCAAACCCATGGTGAATGTTACATTAACTTTCAGGTCTATGCAAAAAAATAGGACACTGAGTCAAGTCAGCTTTTAGCTTTAGTAGATGAACAACTGTTACTGTATAACCTAAATACATGTACCCTCAATCACACACAACTACAATCTGCATAGCTGTCTAACTGCTTAAAAATTTTCACTTTCCATTCCTACATTATTTTTCTTTGTTATTCATGCATACCAGGACATTTAAATCCACAATTTTTAGTCACAAAAGATCTTCACTAGATTTAGCTAGACTTACTTGAAAGTATCTCTTAGGATTTTTCATGCTTTTATAGGTTATGTTATTTTCTATTTTCTGTATTCCATTTTCTTCTGAAAAAAAGTCATGGCTCAGAAAAAGCATCACAAATCTTTTCTGTTCTTGCTTCACATTTCCATTTGCTATACTAATAAGCTTATCCCAGACACCAAAACCTTTTCATTCTCTTGCATGTTATTTTTAAATGGAATTAAGCAACAGAGACTTCAGAGTCTTACAGCTTTTAAACAGACTAGCTACTTACCAAGTGTGGTCAGAAAATTCTCACTCACAAGTTACAGAATTCTTCAGTGTGCAGTCGGCTACTTTTATTGTAAAAATATCTAGATATCAATAAATCAGCACAATTAAGGACTTTTTAATAACCTTTTTCTTGCATGAAAATTATTTTATCCAAATAATCTTTAACTTGTTTTTTGTCTTTATGCTAAATATTTACCTTACTTTCTCAAGCTGAGGAGAACATTTGTTCCCATCCCCATTTTCAACATTCTAAAATGCAGAGAAAAAATTTGTCTTCTAAACAACTTTGAACTATTTTTTGTTAATAAATACTTGGCTTTAGAGTTCAGATACTTAAAACACAATGCCTAATGCTGATATTTCTAAACATATTGTTTCATTATTTAATTTAAATACTTAAATATTTTCTTGCAACATTTTTTAAAGATTTCACTAGTATTCAATAAAATTTTCTTTTTCTTAGAAAAAAAGAGTAAAGTTTAACTTAAACTAGAATGAATCTAAACTAAAGGACAAAAATTTTATGTGATATTATTGTATGGATTTTTGAAAACAAATATGAGATAGACAGTGCATTCTTAAGTACAAAGACACTTCACAGCAACCAGGTTTAACAATATTTTTTGTCCAAATATAACAATTTCCAATGGTCTTACAATAAAATATTATCAAGGAAAGAATATCTTTAAGAGTCTTAACAATTAATTTGATTGGTGAAGGTAATCAACAGATTTAAAGAAACAGTTGACAGTTTTACAAAGAAAGCGGTTTCAGGGTTTTCAGGTTGAAAGTAAAAATATTGGCTGTTTTAATCAGGCACTTGCTGAAGGAATAAAGATTCATTTGAGAGTTCCAAAGATGATTTCTCACTCTTTCAGCTTTTTTCAAGTAGAAACATTGAGAACATTTTTTCTTGTCATATTAGAGTTATTTGGCTCCTTGTCTTATTTTATGATCCATAAAGAATAAAGGGAAATGAGAAATGAAAAAGCATAATAAAGGCTATCTTTTGTTTTCTAAAAACCAGAGGATTCTGGGTACACATTCAGTGAAGGATCGTATTGTTTCTCCTTTCCAACACAATTGCTGTTCATATTTATACATTGGTAAGGAGGGGCCAGAACAGGTCCTCCACAAATACATTCACTATTAAAACAGGTTTTCACATTTCATGCCAAATAGGTGAAGTTTTCTGCTAGTATGTGCATTTGATAACAAAATGCACACTTCTTAAAGAAGATACCTCGAAAAAAGGTAAATGCTTTCCTAGTTGTCTAGGCACAGTTGCAACTCTCTGATAAACCATTGCAAGGAATCATGTGGGTAACAGAACTCTCTAATTATTTAACAAAGAATAGCAATTATAATGAAATTAACCCCTTTAAAGTAAGTGCAGCAATTGCTGGTAAGAGTGTACTTTTCTGTAAATTCACCATAAATTGTTTTAAGGTATTTATGAGGTTCTCTATACAGCAAACACTGATGAGTCTGTCTTAAGCACTAATACTGGTGGGCACTCAAGCTCTTCTGGGGAAGAAATAAGGGGTTAACCAGAGAAGTCCAATTTCCTTTGTGTTAGAATGCTCGCTTCTGAGTGAGACTATATCAACTAAAAAGTATGTCACGCTGGAGAGTAATCTGGAATTGAATCTTACGCTCCTGGTGTTGCACTTGTGTCCTCTCTGACAGTTCTCTCTGACAGGGGAGTACTAGGCCAGAAAGAGGCACTATTTATCCATGTTGCATCTTGATTTGAAGACTCCTCTTCTCTCCTTTCCTACAAAGACTCTTCAAAGAGACCAGGCCTGCCCAGGGACACTGAATAGTACATGCAGCACAGCCTTTTATGAGCTTCATTGACATGCTGTACTAACACTGTTTTTTCTGAAAAAGGCAGTGTTGGAAAATCAACTAAGTAAGAAAAGCCATGGAAAACGGCTGTGGTTTGGAGTACTTGATCTCTGTCCAGATTGACCGCCAGTCCCTTCTGGGGACTTTAGCCCAGACAAGGATTCAAACTGAAACTTACGGCACTGGCATGGAATTTTTCCTTCTCCAGCACAGATGGAAAATCAATGGCTACTGACTGGCTGATTCTGAAAATTAGTTGCATCATGTGTATTAGACACAATGAGGAGAATGATTTCTCTCTCTCTGAATGACCGTTCCCAACATAGGGAAACCATTTAGAGAGAATTGTGCAATCAAATGCATGAACAAATTAGCAGAAGAATAAAATTAAGTGGTCATCCTTAAAATTATAATTCCGTAATGCAGAGACATGCAAACACATCTGTATGCTTCCGTATTTCTCAGATTTTTTTTTTCTTATTTAAAGACAGTATGTGCACTTGATATTAACTGTTTGTAGAAAATGTGCAACAATTCCGAATAACGGCAGTGCGGGTAAAATGAATGATGCTCTCATAAAACACTTTTTTTCTCCACTGTAAGGAGTAATATTCACTACTAAAGAGAAGGGATTTAGGGGTGTGAAGTGTTGATATTTCATGTAGGAATTGAAGATTCATGTCTCCTTATATGTCAGATTGCTTACAAATTCTATAAATTTCTATCTCGAAAAAAATAGTTTTTATCAGGTAGTTTATAGTATCTTATACCTGTCTCATTTGTGTCATAGGGCAGAAATTATGTCCTCTTTATAGCCTCCATCTCCAGACATAGCAAAAGTGAAGAAAAGATGGAAATAATTTCCTATGATCAGCAGATACTTAAATGTTCTTTCTCCTTTTGATGTGAATTCTAAAGCAAAAGTTTAAATCTTATGTAGACAACAAGGAATCTTCCTAGCTTGAGTTAACTATTCCACTTGATAAAATAAAATATTATTACTTTAATATTGAATGTAGGTACCGTCATTTTCTGTGTATTGTCAGAGAAGTCTGTTATCCCTTAGGGAGTACACAGCAGCTTCATTTATTTTTCCATGATATATTAGCTTTCCAAAGATTGTTTTTGCACATATTGGGTATCCATTTACAGGACTGAAACCATAGACTGTCCCTAGCAGCAGAAGAAAAGGAAAAGGTGAAATGACAGAGGAAAATGTAGGAAAAACAATTAATTTTTTTACTGCTGGGATTTGGGTAAACTATCACATGTACAAAAAAATTAATGAATATGGACTTAAATCATTAGAAATTATAGAAAAGTCAAGAGTAAATTTTATGTTCTCTTGTCAATGAGATATTGCAGTGTATTGGCAGGGGAGGGAGAAGGGAGATGTAAAGAGAAGATAATGAGCTTATTCTGAATGTTTTTCTTCTCCTTTTGCAGACCTCTTCATTTCTCCCAAGAGAGAGTAATCAGAGAGTTAAAAAATGATGGCTCATACATCTGTTTGTTGTTTCCACTCTTCTCTGACCTTAAAACCATCTATCCTGCTCCTTGAAGATTGCAATATTCATTGATAAGAATGATCTTTTCTTCCCCTCTTTTGAATAAATTTTATCCTATGCTTTGGGTTTGCTGAGAGTTATTAAGCACTGGTTTCTCCTCCTGAAAATAATAAATTATAGCGATGAATATTAGCAAACATCTACTTGTGATTTAAAGAGTCAAATTGGTATTTATATGTTGAAATATCAAGGTGTGTATACATAGGTAGGAACTTTATGTCAAAAGTAGCCTTCTAGAAAAGCATGAGAGAAATTATAAAACTGAAAAATGAGTTTAGTACTTAAGGCTCATTGGCAGGTAAGACTTAACTACTTGACATTTATCTCCCATTGACTTCTTTTTAAAACTCATCTAATTATATAGGATATTTCTGAAAATGACACTTGGCCTTGAAGTCACTTCCAATTTCATTGAAATTTTTTTGAAAATTTTAGCTTACATCTCAAGCCTCATGCCCTCATGATCACCTCAAATCATTACAATGTAGGTTAATGGGCTCATTTTTGATATTATTTTCCTCCATATAAACCTATGGATGTCGGGATAAAATTGGAAAGAAAGGGTTCTATTACCAGTAAAATACAGTGAATATGTTAAATAAGAAGTACTGAGTGTATTATGTACCTCTCTCAAGTATTGCCGACACTAAAATCATCTTCCAAATGAGATAAATCTGCTGAAACTTGCTGGAATATGATGTCAAAAATTTTTTTTTCTATTTGACCATAAGTGTTTGTCCTCATCACCTTAGTGCCTGATCCACAAATGTACTGTAATTACTGTCAGATATTTGCTATTTTGGTTTTGAACAAGAACATTAAGTTTTTATAACTCCTAATGTGTAAATGTGTTAAAAAAGACAACATGCCTTTCCTCTTCTTTCTTTTTCTTTCTTATTTTGTATATTATGTGCATTTTTATGGCACTTCATTTCATCTGGGCCTTCTTTACAATTCTTGGATTTCCTCCTAGATTTAATCCTTCCTGTACAGATTTGTAGATGTGATGACAACATAACATTAGTGGGGTCAAACATTGTAATTACTGGTACTTGCACCTCACATAGAGGTCCCTCTATCCTGAATGCAAGTTTGAGTTGATCAGTCACCAGTGCAGGAACTTGGATAAATTAAGAAAACCTTATGCTGCTTATAGTCTGTGTTTACATCATACATTAACCTATAGTTAGAGGCCACTGGTTAGAAGGCACTGACTACTACTAAATGTTCAAGTTTTATAGTAGCATGCTTTTTTCTTCCACTTAAGCAGGTAAAAGAGATTAAACTTTCTTGCTGGGAAAGAACATTTTGCTACTCTGAGCCACAGCCAGAGCCAAGTAGTTGTTTCATAGGCTCATCCCACCTAGTTTACATTATTCATTAATATGTTTTGGTTTTTCTCACTCTAAATTGATCGGTGATGTTATATTTTGGCCCATGCAGAAGTAACAGCTTTTTTGTTGGTGCTGTTTATCGAATGTCCAGTTTGGGATAGATAATTGTAACTCAGATAGGCTGACTCTACATTAATTAGAGCTAGCAAACACCTCATTAAGTGTGAAAAGTTTTTCTGCTCTCTACAGCAGACAGTGGCCTCTAAGTATTGCTACCGTAAGTATTAAAGAAGACATTTACAAGTGCATCTATACCTTGGAAAATTAATGCAATTTTGTCTCTGGCTGACTTTTCAAAGCTGAGGATGATTTCCTGTGCAGGTGAGGCTGTCTGCCAGAGCTAGTCTAGAACTTTCACTGTATGAAGGACAGCACCTGTCAGGCTCTGGCCCTTTACTGGTGACACGTCCCAGCACAACGCATCTCACGTGCTGTTAAACACCCCGCGAGAGGTAACTGCATGTGCTGCACCACAGCAGGAGCTACTCAGTAATCGCTCTCTGTCCAGCAGATTGCACGTGAGATCAATAAAGTGTAAGTAAAAAAAAAAAGTGTGTCATGGATCTTAAATGAACTTGGTTCCTGAAGGCTGTTCTGGGGTGATGTAAGAAGCTGTATCAGTTCAGGATGGACTGCACAAATTTCAGCTCACACAACATGAGGTAAAATATTTGTCTACCTTTCTCATCTGAGATGGAGAGACTGATCAGGCTGAAAAAGCGAACTCATTCTTCCCTCAGAGAGTGAAACCTTTCATTGTAGCACTGGGGACAACAGAACTCACGGAAAGCGAGGAACTCTGAGCTCTGCTGTGTGACAAAGTAAAGACTATCCAGAATTTCAGAAAAATAATACAATAATAAAATGAGAAAAATTTAACCATTTGTGGAGGAAAAACAATATAAGCTTTCATAGAAAATAAAATTAATAAGAAGGGTTTAAAATATAAACAAGCTATTACTTAGCTGATAAAAATCCCCAACTTAGAATGCATATAATGACTAACTTGCCAGCTCTGTTTTTTATGCATTCCTTAAAGGAGGAAAGAAGATGAATTCTTTCACCATCTAGCCTTACTAAAATTTCTGGAATGTAATTTAAATGGCATTTGATAATAACAGTGTTTCTTCCTGGGTGTCAAGTGATCTTGCTTTGAAACACATAAAAACTTGCAGACTCAATGGACAATGTATTTGAATAAATTTCTCCCAGAGGCAAATGGGGCTTATAACATGGGAAGAAAAGAATCAGTAGCTTCCTATTGTAAACTCCTTTTTTTTTTTTTCCTGTGTTGTAGAATAGTGTAGTTATTAGAAACTCAATGTTAGAAAATATTGTCTCCATCCAAGTGGCACTTAATCTCTATTACCTGGAGGTTAAAAGTCAAAGAACAATCATCCATGTCAGTGATTCCTGCAGCAGATTGTTACTGAACCATGTAAGGTCGTTTAGTG
This sequence comes from Mohoua ochrocephala, assembly GCA_013398855.1. Lineage (NCBI taxonomy): Eukaryota > Metazoa > Chordata > Aves > Passeriformes > Acanthizidae > Mohoua > Mohoua ochrocephala. The sequence goes on from VZTA01020583.1 coordinate 92,489, forward strand.
GGGAGAATTAGCTCCCAGCAGCTTCACATGTCAGAGATATTGTAGTACTCTGCCCCAGCTCTTCTCCCTGGAAAATGATGATCATTCTATGGGCTTTTTCAGGAAAAGGTGTCCTGTAGAAAGAAAAGAAAAGCTTACCTTTGATAGACATTTTTGCAAAAGGTGAGAATGAAAAGAAAAAAATGCTGACTTTACCCGTCAGCTGTAGATGAAAAGTACACAAGTACAGCCAGTTGCCCTCAACTTTGCAAATAGATCAGTGATGCATACCTTGTGTTTCTGTAGCTAATACACCTTCTAAGTCAATGCCACTCTATGCATAAAGAATGAAATCTTTCTCATGTGACTATATGAAAGAGCAGGAAAACCTGAGAAAGCTTCAGAAATGGGCCCTTGACCAGAGACAGTTTGGAAGCTTCTGTGCTAATTTAACTGGAAAGTTGTCAGTAGTGATGTGGGCATATGGAATCAGTTTCTCTCTGGAAGTGCTATAATCCATCAACGCAGTGAGGGTTCTGGCTGTGTTGTTTAGAACAAGTTAGCAGAAAAAATCTAGGATGAAAAACAACAAGATGCCCAAAGCCATGGAGTTACCCTGGCCATGACACAGAAAGCTGGCCTGAAGTTCTGTAGGGGAGCTCACCGGAATAAGCCAGAAAGGTCAAAACATGTCATGTTTAAATTGTGAGGAAAGGGGGAAAGACCCAGTGTCCGTGCAAAACCTTTTGCTAAGTAAAAAACCCCTTTTTACTAAGTGCTCATTATAACTATCATAAGAGACAGCAGAACCAGACTCTTTAATGAGCTTACATCTCCCCTTTCCCCATGTCACATCTATATAACATCAAATGAAATAGCATGAGAGCATATTTTTTCCTGCAGTTTTATTTTTGATTAAAGGTTTATTTCATTTACTTATTTATTGTAATGTTTTACAAAGGAAATGTCACTTTCCCCTCTTCACCCCTACTGGGTAATGAGTGCTAATTCCAGTTGCTTGCCTTTGCTTAAAAAAAATGTTGAAGAAATCAAAGTAGGATTTTAAAACCTTCAAGGTGTTTGCTTTCTGTGATTTCCAGATCCATGGCCATAGTAACAGAAACTGATGCAGTAGCAGAGAGCTCACACTCTCACTTTTCTGTTTTGGTTGCTTACTTCAAAGTGGAAGCATAAAGGATGGTGTGGCCAACAAAGCCACAGGACAGGGAAAGACAGGAACTATTTGCTGAAGGGGCCAAATTATTTTGATTTTTTAATCTGCATATAGTTCTGGTGCAGAGCAAAGGGTGAAAAGGTGTTCTTTTTCTAATTCACTGTTTTCTAAATCACAGTTAGAAAAGAGATTTAATGGTAACTTTTGAAGCATAGTATTTATCTTAAATGAAGGTACTATGCTTTGTATCATATCTCTCGCTACTATTTAAAATAAACATTTTAAAATTGCACAGTTTTTTGCAGTTTGAAACTTCATTGTCTTTACATATCCACACACACACACCCGCCCCCCAATATGGATATTTTGAAAAAAGTAATTGCTAGAAAGGGCAAATATAACACTAGTTTCGTCGGTATTAACAGACACTTACTTAGTGGACTGCAGTCTTCTTTATGATGTGCAGTTCCTCAAGTCGTCCAAAATCTTACTTGTCCAAAATAGACATGTAATAATTTGTCAGGAAAAAAATCATAGAATACCTACCATTTCTTTACCATTATTGTAGCAACAATAAGGGTATGCAGACAATCCAAACTAGTATCCTCTGCTAGAAATTTTTCAAGTGCAAGTACATGTTGTAGACTCAGCTTTTGAAGGCCAGAGAAGAACATGAGGACTTGTTTTAAGTTCTAACTCTGAAATTCAAACAGATGTATTTACGTTGAACAGAATATACTGAGTCTGAGTACTATACACAGCTTTCAGAATGTTTGTGTTTAAAGTCTCTAAATTATTTTAAAACACAAAAGATTGCTGTTTCAATAGACAGGTTGCTCAATGGTTAATTACCTTCATAGTTAAAAAGCTGTGCTGAGTAGAAGTTTCAAGCCCAGATTCAAAATTCCAGGCTGTGTACTATTACAGTCCAAACTTTGAAATATACCTGAAAACTTCCTATTTTTCCATGCTTTACACTACTTTACTTTAAATCCGTATTTCTTCACCTGACAGACAACTTTGATTGCTTCACATGAGGTGCTGCCTTAGCTGACCTTACCAGAATGTCAGCCCCTATATTATTATATGCACTGCCACTTAGCCCCTAACCGTGACATGCTCAAAGCAGTAACACAATACACAATGTTTTATGATATGTGGCATTGCATCCTGCAAATTAAGCACCACAAACAGAGGAAATGCAGAACGTGATGGCATGAAAAAGAAGGACCAGATATTCAAAGATAGATAGAGATGAAGATAACATTATTATAAACTTGTCTAAATCCTATATTAATCTGATTCTCTGAGAACTGAGAAATGTGAGAAACCAGATCACAATATTGTAGGCATTTATTATATGTATGAGTTGTACAATATGTTAATTCCAATAAGCTTTCATATTTCAATGGACCGCTATTTCACAGGAAGATTCATAACCTTAATCATCTTTGATTTTGTCTCTTCAACCCAGGGATTATTTTATCTATAAATTTACTCACAGAAATAAAATTTTTACAGAAGAAGTGTGTTTGGACTGGGTTAGACTTTTTTCCACACTCTCCCTTTATTTTTTTTTCAAAGCTAGCTTCCAACAAAGAGGAAAAAAATAATTAGAAAGCAAAATGCCTGATGTAGCCTTTACTGAAAAGAAATGAATGATCTTCCACATTCTCAACAGTTCTTCAAGGTGCAGCTAGTGCACACGATTCCTACTATCATAGGATCAGACTACCTTTCCATCACTGATTGTTACATCACCTCAGAGATGTACTGTATGACAAACTGTATAAAACATCACTTGCACTTTGTCTTGCCTTCCCATTCCCCTTCCCCCACACTTGTCAAGATACTTTTATTTCAAACACTCTTTCTCAGTTACTTTTTGAAGAAGGTGTCAGAATGCCTCATTCCCATCCACCCCTTTCCTGATAAACATTTTATCTTCTCTTCCCCCACCCTTCCACCTTATGCCTCCGGTTGTAATTCAAAAAGCAGAGCAGAACAGGCCTAACCTCAATTTCCTGTGTTGAATGTGCAGCTGCTTGACTGATGGCCTCATGAATTATTAATGGCGAGACCTCATGTGCATATTCATGAAGTGTCTCTTTATGAATTCATAATGCAGCTGCTGTAAAGGCAGAGAGTGGAGGGCTCAGTCTCCTCCCACATAAAGACATAAGCAATGTCTCTTCCTCGGCTTCACTCCGATTCCTTTACAAGCTCAACCTTAGTGAGGCATCAACACCAGCAGTTTCCATTTTTGTTGTGTTCCGTTCTAATGTCTTGTGAGCCACTCTTGTGCCAGCCCACATCAAGAGGAATCAAAAGGGTTGGCATAAAATTCCCCAGTAATGTTTCTTATGAGAAATAAACCTTAAAGGGAGTAATGAGAGTTTGCAGCTCATTTCAATTATTTTCAGTTGCTCTCAGGTGCTCCAACACATGCTTCATTTAATTTTACGGTGAATACTGCATGCAGTGTGGTGGTGTTTGTCACTGGAGACTAAAAAGATGCAGAAAATCTCACAGGAGATGATGAAAAATAATAAAGTCCTTAGTTACTTTTGCAGCTATATTTTCCAGGAATGAGGACAGAAAACACTAGAGACTTCGAGTAGACAAGTTCTCAGTGAGACAATTTTCTATGAAAAATAATGAGAAAGAGTAAAAGCTCTATAAAATTATTGACCATCACTGAGATAGGCAAACACACAGATTTTGATTCTGTGTGAGTAGTTCCATTCTCCCCTCCAAAATGGTGCTGGATTTTTCACGGTATAATATGACCTCCAATAGAGTTTGCCTTGAGGTAATTGACAATTGAAATGATTACAAAAAAATCGGAAAACCTTTTACATTGCTTAACTCCAAGTCTCTGAATCTAGCATTCTGAATGGGGGTAGGTGATGAAGAAATAGTTAACAATTAGAAAAAAGAAGAAAATTCTTCAAAGTTTCGTGTGTGTCCTGTCATCACAGAAGCAGGAAACCCCTGACCACAGTGGCTCTCAAGTAAAGCACTGAGACTGACAATGTCTGCTGTTTCACAGCTGAGGGCAGAGAATGACTGAGTGAAGGGAAGGCATTGCGTGGGAAGGGAAATTTTAAAAATCTGTCAAGGCTACAACTTGAGAATCAGTTCTCAGGGACATAAAGGGGGTGCTGCTGGTGTGAGCAATGAAATGAGAGTTTCTGAACACTTGTAGGCCCAGAATCTGGTAACATTCTGTGCATTTAGATTATACACATGCAGAGAAAGAGTTCCATTACACTCTAGTTTAGAACCTGATTCCAATATTTTAAAGCCAGAAGGGACTATTAGATCATGTCTTCTGACCTTCTGTGTGACACAGATCATAAAATATTGTGCAGAGATTTTTTTTGTACTGAGCCCAGTAACCAGTGTGGAGTCATAAGTCACAGGTGCTTCATTGTCAATTTCTTTTTTTTTTCAATATTTGATCTTAAAAGCGAGGTGATTTGGCTTTAGATAATTAGAAAACCTTACCTCATTCTCTGTATCATTATCCCTACTTGTTCCAGCAAAGGTTAAGGAACATGATCATTTGAAGTAATGCAATTCAGTGGAGGGTTCTGTTTTAAATTATCTAGTAGAGCTTCTGTTTGCTGGTGCTAACACAACTATTGACACGGGATAGTATATTAAATAAGCAAGAGCCAAGATAGAACTTGAAGCAGTGACAGAGTCCTGACCAAATATTTAAGTGGAACTAAGAGCCATCACACTTATTTGCATCATCTGCAACACTTGCTGCTTCATCAGCTCTTTCCCCACACTCTGTGCCATCATCTACCCCACGTATTCTAAGCCTTCTCCTGCTCCTGCACAGCAGCTGGTGGATGCTATTGCCCTCTCCTGGCTAGAAACCGTTCAATGCAGCTGTGCAATTAATACATGCTCTCAGCAGGCAAAGGAAAAACAGCCAGAGAGATCTTGGTCCAGGGCAAATAAGTATCTGCTGTGGTTGAACTCTGGGGTTACAGGAAGCCTTGTCATGGTCCAGAATACCAGGCAAAAGCTGAACAAGTTCTGTTTCAGAGAGAAAACTAATAAAACTGGATAATACTGGAAGTGAAGTTTAAAACGTGGTTTACCTAGGGAAGAATGATCCCCCAAATTCATTTAAAGAAATGTCACTTGGTGCTCCTGACACTGGACATATCTCTATGGGAGAGAGTTTTGGCCAGGTGCAGTTCACCTGTACAGCCACTCTCCTGAATGTCCCCCTTTAGTCATCTCCACCAGGATACAGCCAAGAGCAGAACTGCATTAGCAGCAAGTCCCAGTTTATTCTTTACCCTGCTTCCCGTGGTGGGCCCCTCCTGATCTCTCCGCTGTGACAGCAGCTTTAAGGGTTTAACAACACAGCGCCTTTTGATCTCATTTCGGCAGCTGTGATTAAATAGACACACATCACTTGCTGTGCCACTATGTGAGCAACTCATGGTTCACCTTCACTGAATTAGTACCCGCTGAGCACTGCAAATATTTGAAATGTCAATCCATTTGATAATGTCAAAGAGGGCTGCAAATACCACAGAATGGCACCCAAGGAAACATTCAACACACGCAGTGGCATATATAATATCTCTTTTCTTCAGGACAAAAATCATAGTTAAATAGAAACAGGAAACCATCTAAGAAGATGTTAAGGTCAACAGATCTGATAACCTGGAGTGGGACATGCTCCTGCAATATATCACCTTAAAATTTTAAGCAAACCTATTCTCTCTCAAAGAACTTAATTCTTCCACATCCACACATTCTAGCAAATTATTTTTTGTTAGTAAAAATTGGGATGTTAACTGCATAACAACCCATGAGTTTTGCATGTAGATTCTGTAGCCTCAAATCAGGCTAAAAATAGAGGCTTGTTATGACATTTTTATTATGTTTTCCCACTCAAGAATCCAAGACCAGAAGTAAATATTATATCTGAATAGAAAACTATAATGAGGCTGTATTTTCAGTCACAGAAGCTTGGATCAGTAGAGAAGCAGGTGAAAGCAGAAGAGATTAAGCTGATTAGTAGGCTGTAGTTTGCCCTGTAGAAAGATTTACCTTTACAGAATACAGTAGGAAATAAGACCTCAAACTTGTTGCTGGGGGTTGAATGAGAAAGTTAGCAACCTAAAGTATGTGCAACAAACAACTGAAATTTGGCCATTACACAGAGAACAGCCTTCCAATGAGTTACAGCTTTACTTTTCTTTTTTATTTTTGCTGAATACTAGACTTTCCTTTCTAAACGGAAGATTTTTAAACAGTTCCTAAAATTGTACCAACTAGTATATAAGAAATTAAGATTAGTGCTGCAGAGAAATGGTCTTTTTTTTTACTGAAGAGTCATTCATTTACCTATAGTGGTTTTTTTTAAAAAGGAAAAAAGAAGAAGGTAAAGTTCACGTACAGAAGTACTGACTTGGGAGGCAAATACCATGTGCCTTATTTGTGGCTGCTGAGAATTAAGTGATGATTTTCCCTTTGTATGCTGATGAAGACTAATGATGCACTGAGCACAAATACATCTGCATGTAATTAGACGAGTAGTACCTTAGAAATAGGAAGTTATAGGGGGAATTCATGTTTGTTGTCTTGTTGGAATTCTTGTCTCTCAGATATCTCGACATTTCAAAAGGCATTTACTTTTCAGTAGCTCAAAGCCCAGTTAATCTAAAGAGCTATACTTAATAATAAGAAAAAAAAAAAACCCAAATCAAAACCCAAACTGCAGTATACTTAACAAGAACTATGTTCATTAGCATAGGGCACCCCATTTCAGCCCCTTCTAAAGACTTAGATACAAGTTTCTTTTGGGTTTATCAGTCACTTCGACAGCTTCATTTTCAGTGTCTTTTCCCTTTGTCACTGTCAAAATTGGGTGAGGCTCCACCTACAATTTGTCACTTTCAAGCTCTGTATCAGTACCTGAGAGATTGCTTTATGTTACCAGCATATCTGTATTCTTTTCTACTAAGATACTCATAAAAATATTTAAGAATAAAGGAAAAGTAACAGCAGGTCTTAGTCTATTTAGCTAATACAATTAAAGTACAGGTAGTAAGTTTTATTAGGGGAGATATGGTTGATCAGTCTAAAAATCAATCTGAATGTAGACAGGAGAGCTCCAGTAAATCTCTCAGAGATACTAACTTCTAAAACAATCTTGGGAATTTTTCTTGCTGCTATGCCCATTATCTCTGTTAGTAACAAACAGCATGTCACTGTGAACATCCCAAGCAGCAAAAGTTATTACTCCTTCTCTACCCTGTTCTGAAGAATTTCAAGAAAAACATCCTCTTATTTTCTTAAAAGTTTAACAACTTCTATTGCAGTTTTACTTCCATTACTTTATTGAATTTTATCTTTAATGTCAAAATATGTAACAAACCCTATTACCCTGACTTTAGTAGAGTTTGGTAGGAAGTACAGCCTAAAAATTCTAGTGTCTTTCTCTGCTTCCTCTACTTTACATGTGTTTAATTAAACCTGAACTGTTGATCACTGGTAAGTGCTTCAAAAACAAGCTTATCAATTATTGCTCTTCCACCTGCTTTTCATTTGAAAGCAGGGGGGCAGGAGACTACCATTAAAAGTAAGTAGGCTCTACAAAGCCTTTGAGCTTTGCTCACCTCTGCTAATTTTTCCTTTGATCATATTATTAGACAACAGAGTCAGATATTTCTCTTCATATGTGCAGTTTATCTCAAATCTTTGCTTTCTTATCTCCTGATCAGGAAAGGACTAAAATTCTGATTAATGTCTCTATTACACAGGCATTCATTAGTGAAATCTTTTCTTTGCCCATATCTCTCAATCACTTTTGAAGTGACTCAGTTGCACAGCTAAAGAATTTATTACAAGAGGGTATAGAAGACCTCTCTCATCTGACTTCAGGACATGCTTTATCCTGAGTCAGACGTTGAGTATCCTTAGATACTCTTCCCACGTGGCATGAAGAAAAGGCCCCTTCAGACATTTCCCAGATGAAAGAGAGGCAAGGTTCTTCCTTAGTGCCCGATTAGCTCATTCCCTGTTCTTCCTCTTTTCTTTCTTTCTTTCCTTTTCCCTCCAAACGTACATTAGCCTTTCTCTGCCATCAACAAAGCTAGTATAAAAGCTGAATATGAAGGAAAGCCTAATTACAGGAATAGGCTCCTGGCTGATAAAATCTGAACCTTGATCCATACAGTATGTTCTGGCTTTGAACAATATCAAGGTACTTATACTCATGGAATAAATAAAGCAAGAGTTCCCTTCGCATGGTGATCTACCAATGATTTTGTGTTTATTTACTGGGTTTTTTGTTGTTTCAGTTTTTCTTTTTTTTTTAACATCAGTGGTCTTTTTGAAGATATTTGAGTAGAATGTATTACATATAAAATTACCTACCCATCTATTCCTTACCACCCTCAACTCTTGTACGTGCAGACCTAAACTAGCACCAATGACCACTCCTGTATTGCTCTCTGCCCCTGACAGAAAAGCTCCCGCTTCATCTGGGATGCCCAACAGGCCAACAGACAGACAGGATGCCTATTATGGAGGATTCCTTTTTCTCTCTTTGCCTGTCTGAATGTAGTGACTTAAGGGACAGGGGGCAGTGGTGACAAGTTCCTACCTGGAGCAGCAGATGCATCTCCTGTGTTACTGCCCCACATCTCCAGGTGGCACCACATTGTAACTACGAGGCCCTGCAAGCGTAACTGAAGAGTAACAAATAAATAGAGAAGGGGAAATTAAAAGTTCATTTTTATGTGGTGAAATTTAGGATTATTGAGGAAAACAGGAGAACTTCAAGGAAAAACTTAAGACTTAACAGTTACGATATAAAGAAGATTTATTACTAACAGAATTAAAAGCAAAAAAAAGAAATAACAAGAAATTAAAGCAAACTCCCAGAACAACCTCTCACTCCAGTGCCCCCCTTCTTCCTACCAACCAAATTGCACAAGGGAAACAAAACATGAGGTTTGGCCAGTGTTTTCATTTCTTAAGAGTCAGTTTTTATGTTTAAGGAAAAGAGTTCCTTCTGATATGCCATGAGACTCTTCCCACAGAAGACAGTTCTCTGTGAACTTCTCTAGTGTGGTTCTGAACTTTCACAGGCAACATCCCAGCCTGAATCTGCTGCAGTGAAAAAACATCTCTCCCACAGGCTAGCAGTCTTCTCACAGACTGCCAGCGTGGGCAATAACATGGGGTTTTAGTCTTTTAAGGATGAGCTCTTCCAGCCTGAAAGCAAAGGTTCTCTTCAATCTCTATAAGCCTTTCACAGCATCTGTAGGCTCTGGCACTTTGTCTTGGGACGACTTCTCAAACCAGGACACACCTTCTTTTCACTGGCTGCATATGAATTTCTGCATCCCCCCATGCCCTTTAATGAATTATAGAGGAACAAGTTGCAATATTACAGTCTTTACCACAGCTTGCACGAAGAATTTCAGATCTGGCGCTGGAAAAAAGCGCCTCCTCTCTTTCCCTTCCCCCACTAACCATATCACCATGTTCTGCTCACATGATCTCACTTTCCTTCTTCTCTAACTTGGAAGGAAGTTGGTATCTGTAAAGCTGCAGTTGAGAAAATGATCTTATCTGGGTTCTGCATCAGGAAAATACTTGCCATGTTCTTTGTTTGCTGGCTGCATGGTGTTTTCTCCGATTCGACACGAGCTGGGCCAGTTGCGGGGAGGACCCGCCATCTCCATGCGTGCCGTGATGGCTTCAGATGACCCTCAGGCACCTGCTCTGGCTCAGTGGGGGGTTTTCAGCCTCGTGGCTGCTCACAGCTCTGGGTAGTTTTTCTCCCGGGCAGCCTGGCTCTGCCGGCTCCGCCATGCTGCGCCGCTGCTGCCAGAGGGGCCCAGGCCTGCTCCAGGACGGAGCCCAGGGACCCCCCTCCTCCCCATGGGGAAGCAGGAAGTAAAGAGCAAAATTCCCGTGCTTGCATATCTTTAAATATGCACATGGCAGAGGCGTTGCCAGCTTTCTCATTGGTTTAACAACATACCCATCAAACTAAGTTTTAAACCTACTACCTGGCGCCATAAAGGAAAACAGACAGGTCACTGTCTCTGGAGACTTCCTTCTGAAGGGAACAGAAGCCCCAATATTAAGAGTGGACCCACTTCTTTGGGAAGCCTGCTACCTCTCTGGGGCCTGGGTTAATGATGCGAAGCTTCCTGCCCTGGTACAACCCTCAGGTTTTCATCCATTATTGATTTTTCAGGCAGGCAGTGATGAAGTTGCAACAA
>VZTA01020584.1:0-25393 GCA_013398855.1 Mohoua ochrocephala
CATAAAGTCACCCTAAGACAAACCAACACATCAACCTTCATTCCAAGGTGTCTAAGCTTTAGCAAAAGAGAAAACTGCATAGTCTCAGAGTTACCCATTCCAAAAACAGCCTTCCAACAAAAAACCAAAGAAGTCCCATGCTCGTTGTGCTACAATTAACTCTTTAAGAGTTCTAAAAACAGTCTCCCTTCTTTGCAGTCCAAGTAGTTCACCATCTGCTTGCAAAACTAAAGGAAAATGGCAATTTTATGATGGCTCTTCTGACATTTAGTCACAGATTACTTTCTCATCGATATGCCTCATTTTGGGTCAAGACACATTTTGCTTTCTGCTAGCCACTTCCAGCTGTGCAACATATGGCTGAATTTCTACAATTGTTTCACATCACAACTTAGTAGCCTTGGGAATTAATATTAAATCCTCACAATGAATAAAAAAGAATTGTTACTCATGATAATCCCATACCATTTTGTCATTAATAATGATATTCCACGACAAATAAATGTAAAAGCTAGGAACATTCAGCCACTTGACTCACCTTCACGATTTCTTATTTCAGAAATCCTACTTGAGATTCTTATGTCATCAGGGAGAGGGAGAGGTGACATACTTTGATTTTAATCCCGCAAAAAAGATTGCTCTTTCAGTGGTGCTTTACCACAAGATTTCTTTCACAGTGGATAAATAGGAAGCTCTCACCTACTTTTTTCCCCACATTCCAGTGACACTAATCAACTAGAGGATCTTCCTTATTCTACTCAGACAGGGTTTAGTACTGTGTTATACGAACAAAAAAAGTCAATCTACAGAGGCACACATGCTTTCCATTTCCATTTCCATTTCCACTTCCATTTCAATTTCCATTTCCATTTCCATTTCCATTTCCATTTCCATTTCCATTTCTATTTCCAGGTCCATTTCCATTTCCATTTCCTTTCACTTTACAATTTCCTTTTCCTGTACCTTTTCCATGTATCTTAAAATGAAGTATGTTTTTTAGAAGTTAAAATTGTTCTTTGCATCAAAAATGACAAGAAAAGCAGCAAAATCATGACAATTAAATTTCTAGACTGAATCATCAATACCTAATTAGAAGCAAAGTCCAACTGTAGCAGAATGTCTCTTATTTTATAATAAAAAATATAAAGGACGACATTCAAAATTCTGTGAAAAAGTATATGAATGAACAGGGAAAAAAATAAACTTACATTTCTGTCAGAAAGGGCAGTTTTATTGAAAGAATTTCCTGAGCTTGAGCCACTTATGCCCAAAGTGTAAACGAAATAAGTGAAAGCTATTTTCTTGCTATGTTCTGATAATATCAAATGTGTTTGCTTTTACATTAATTTTTTAATTAATTCAAATTGGATTTTATTACATTAATATCCAATGTAAACATTCCAGTCAAGATACCAGGGGAGCAGAAAGAATTGAAATTATCATTTTGATGGTCCTGAATCCAAAATGTTTTCAGTTTTCCTTCTTTTGGAAATAGCAAATTCAATGATGAAAAACATTTCCAGACACCTACTTTCACAAAGAATCATAGAATCCCAGTTGGAAGGGATCCATCAGGATCATCAAGACCAACTCCAGGCCCTGCCTGGGACACTCCAAGAGTCACACCGTGTGCCTGAGAGCGTTGGCCACATGCTTCTTGAACTCTGTCAGGATTGGTGCTGTGACCACTTCCTTGGGGAGCCTATTCCAGTGCTCGGCCCCTCTCTGGATGAAAAACTTTTTCCTGATAAGTAATGAGTTCTCAATTTGCACCAAGATTTCCTTTGGTGCCTAAATGAAACTCAAACTTTGGCCAGGAAACATAAATATACCTTTCTCAAGATTTAACAAGTCAAAAGCATAATAATAAGGCTTTCCTCCCACCTCCTTAAATAAATCCACTCCCACAAGAGCAAGTTTTATTTATGAATGAAGTCCCAATGCAATCTGATATATTTGGGGATCCAATGAATGCTTGTATTGCAGAGGAAGACATGCTGCTGACTAATATGTGACCCATATAAGGAAGCAATGACAAGGCAAATGGACTCTTCTGTGGTTGCGTAGTAAGCCATTAATACATGTTGTTTGTTGTAGAAAAACTGTCAGAAAGCATAAATCAGTACATGCAAGTGAGGCAAAAATATCATCAACTGCAGCAGCTTCATTTACACCCCCACTCATCTGCAGGCTGACTACATTTTCAACAATGTAAGTCGGGAATAATTCCTGAGGAATTAGTGGCAACATGCAGCATGAGGAAATGTGAAGTTACTTTTTGGGGATAGTATGTGTGATTCAATATATCCATTGACTTTTGTGTTGTGATTTATTAGGATTGAAGGGATAGGAGAAAAAAGCACAGATCCAATCTGCACCATATAGACCAGTGCACAGAGCTCAGAGATTCTAGCAATAGAATCTGCTTCAGAACTGGGAGCAATATATCCCTGATACCAGCCTGAAGCAGGACACAGCTTACTCCCTCCCTGCCTGCATGGATGCAATGCTGTGCTAAGGTAACAACACTGCTTCTGTCACCTGAGATGTCACTACACAGAGCACCTTGAAGCTCTGTGGTGGTGCAGGCTCTGAGTGCTCTCTGGAGTACTTCATCATAAAGATGTTTCTAGGCTCCTCAGGTTGGTGCAAATATAATAAAGAGCCAGAAGATTACATATGGTGCAGTGAACAGAACTGCAGAGTGACCTAAAACGAGCAGCTGCTCAGGAAATGGAGTGTGTGAAAGTAGAGGTTGGGATTCATCTCCATTTAGTGGCAAGTCAGGAATCAAAGGTTACACATTTCAACTAATTGTCTCAAGTCTTGTAACAGAGAATGGAAAGAAATGTGCACTTTCAGTGCTACTTAGCTTAGACAAACATTTAGAATGGATGTAAATGGTTGTGGTTTAATCCCAGCTGGCAGCTAAGCACCACGCAGCCACTTACTCACTCTCCCCCGGGAAACAAGGGAGAGAACTGGGAGAGTAAAAGTAAGAAAACCAGCAGGTTGAGATAAAGACAGTTTAATAATCTAAATATAATAACAACTATAACAATAACAATAACAATAATGAAAATAATAAAAAGAGAGAGAAATAACCCCAAAGAAAAACAAGTGATGCAAATGAAAAACAATTGCTCACTACCTGCTGACTGGTACCAGTCAGCAGTTCCAGAGCAGCAGCCTCCTGCCAGCTTTCCCCCCAGTTTATATATTGACTATGATGCCATGTGGTATGGAATGTCCCTTTGGTCCATTGGGGTCAACTGTCCAGGCTGTGTCCCCTCCCAGCTACTTGTTTCTCTGCAGCCTTCTTGCTGGCAGGGATCAGGAAGCTGCAAAGTCCCTGATTTGGTGTGAAGCATTACTCCGCAACAACTAAAACATCAATGTGTTATCAACATTATTCTCATACTAAATCCCAAGCACAGCACTGTACCAGCCACTAGGAAGAAAATTAATACTATCCCAGCTGAAACCAGGATATAAATGCATAGATTTTAAGACATTACAGTTAGATTAAATGAATCTCACCAAGCATGTCTAAAGCAGCAGCAGTGGGGTCTTGACATAAGAACTTTGACAACTGCAGGGTGGGAAGAGAGACTTAAACACTGGTGTTCAAGAAGGTTACTCCCCCTAAAGATACAAATACATGTTTGCTTATATCCTATATACTGCTTAGCTATCAAATACTCGTGGTTTGAAACATGAGCACGTGTCACTGCAAGCTCATACCTGCAAAAGACAGAAGGTTTTTACTAAGATTTAGGTTCTCTTGAACTTGCTGAAAGCTCCAGGACAGTTCCCAGTGCTGAGGTCAAGACAGGGGAAGCTGTTGACAAGGTCCTATATTGGATACAAATATCCAAGTAAAGAAGGCTAGAGATCTATACCCAGCAATATAAAGATCTGATAAGGTTATATGGATGTATATTAGATCCTTGCAAAAAAAATCCAAACAAGCAATTGTTTCCTAAACAATGAAAATAATCAATGTCTTTCTAAATAGTTGTTAGACACGATAATTTGCCTTAACTGAATCACCTAAAGTGGTATATATATGGAGCTGTACTACCACGTACTCTTCTGCAGCCTAGAGATTATATGACAAGGTTTACTTCACTAAACAAATAAATACATGTCAGAGTCAAATCTGTTCTTTAAATTGTATGAGATTTCAAGCCTTAAAAGACATAAAATCCAAATATTGTGTCTCTGCACACCAGGAAAGCCAAACTTCTGTCACCAGAAGCAAAGCATCAGCAGAATTGCTTTATTTCTCTATGTTTACCTGTCCTTGAAATGACTATTTTCCAGCACACTGCAGTGTGCAATGAAAACCCTAGCAGCCTTCCCCTTTGCTTTTATTGTTAAACACAGTTTGAAGTGTCTGAGTGGAAAAAAGACCACTTGTTCAAATTACCTCTACACTACCACATCCATGAAAGTGAAAAAGAGGGAGAGAAATCTCTAGAAATGTGATTCATCATTACATGACCAGTACAAAGAACAGTTTGTGAATGTTTTTTACAGCATCCAAATGTGTCATTCAGGACATCACTCCATATATATTCAGACAAAACAGCTGGATGCCAAAAGTGTTGTAAACCTTTAGCATACTAACATATGTCTCTATTAAATATGTTTCCAGAAAGCTCCCTGCAGTTTAAGGCAAAAAACTAATGTCTCCTGTTGGGATTCCCCTTGTTTTGGGCATCCTTTTTAGATGCAGTGTATTGTACATGAGCAGTGAGCATACAGGGGCTGGGAGGCTTGTGAAAAGATCATCTGGGTCCTCTGGGTCAGCCTGAAATTGTGCCGTGGTCAGGAGTACACCAAAGAACACATTTCTTGTCTCAAGCGTTAGGTGTGGATGTTCAAGAGCTGACATGTGCTGTTGTAATCTGCTTTGAGATCTGTTAATCTCTAACAGAGGCCCACAGCTCCCTAGCCTTTAATTTTCACTAATCAGAGCTGTAGTGCACAAGAATCTGGGCCACATAACTCTGAATTGCCCATGAGTTTAAATCAATAGCTGCTTTTCCTCCTATCTAATTCTTATAGAATAAACTACAATCACTATCCATAAACCCTAGTCAGAAAAAAATGTATCGCTGAGGTTCACAAACACTGATCCCACCATATTTCATCAGTTCATGGACATCTCCAAAACACCTTGATTACTATCTATGCCCTTGGCATCACAATGCTACAAGTACAGCTGTACTTTCTGTGGCCCTCAGTGCTCGGATCTATGAGAGATCGGATGCTGTGGTCTGGTGATTGCTCTGTCATCTCCTCTTTACTACGTACTTTAATGCTTTTCTGACTCTCTCAACGAATCTGTCACCCACCCAAATTGTCATCGAAAGTCTGAGCTTCTGCTCCTACAATAAGAGCTTTTTATTTGTCAAAGATTCTCCTATTTTTTTTTTCAGAACCAGAAATCATCCCTCCTAAATACCAACGAACTAATTTATCCAACTGTACATGCCCCGTGTCTTTGCCTTCTGCCTTCATTCCCTTCAGGGACAGATGTTTCCATGGATATTTATCCCCTCTGAATATTTCCTTGCTTTGCTTCCAACAAAAGCTTTATCCCCTCTAACAACTGTAAGAAAGAAAATATAAATCTCATGCAGCTTTTGATGATTATTTCTTTGTCATTTCGATGCCACTGCTGCTTCTTTCTGTGTGGAAAAAAGGACAACCCACCAGTCTTATTTTGCTTACAAGAAGTTACTTCAAAAAACAAAACACTGTGAAGGCTACAAGAAATACAGAAGGAAATGGCTCCATATTCTTATAGGAATAAAAAAAAGAGAAGCTATGGATTAGTTAAAAAACAACATCTAATAATTTATGCCCTTTTAAATAGCTTGGTTTATAAACTTATATTTTTGCTTAAACAGGATTTGGAAGTGTCCCTTAAAATATCCCAGGGTTACACCATTCTGCTGCTACTGTTTTTCAAAGCTCATGAGTGGATTTTACACGGATCTTAACCCCAAGGCAAAACAGAAGACACTTTTAAAAATCTGGTTAGACACCCATACCATCAAATACATGCATTTGCAATTATTTTAATCAATCCCTCAAATAAAGGTTAATGCAGTGCTTATTACAGTATTATATATTCAGGTAAATGTATGTTCACTTATTTCAGTCTGCAATCAGCTGTACTTCTCCCTTCCCCTTTCTCTTTTGGCTCTAAGAGGGGATATTAAAACACAGAACATTATTAGGGTAATGTTATGATTGAGAAATTACACTTACTAGAGCAAAGACACTCAAAGGACGGTTTCCAGAGCAACCGCAATTCAGCCAGCTTGCACTTTATGCATTTCCTGAAGAGAAATTCTGCCTCCTGCTCACAGCTGGGCTACATCCTTATGGTTACCCCCGGCTGTGGAGCGACTCTGCAGATGTTTTGTCCTTTTGCAAGCTGCTGCAGTCATATGGGCCCCATGCTACATGGATACCCCACTGGGGATCCGGTCACCAGCTGCAAGTTGGGAAGAGCCCAGCTCGGACTCCTCCTAAAAACCTTCCTCCTACACTAGGACGTGTCTTGAGAGTTCTCAGTGGGATCCCTGTGTCCTACTCCATGTATCCAACTGTGCGAAGCCTCTTCTGTGATTCTTCCTTGGATAGCAAAATTTGTTCCCATTCGCCTTAAATTAGCATCCTTCTCCATCAGGATCCAAACTGGCCCCAGTCCTCTCTGAGAGAGCGCTCAGAAGCTGTGCTCTGAGCAGCTGCAGGGCCAGGGCCTCCACACTGCACCAGAAATCATAAAGATGGAGGCCTGGACTCACACACATGACAAATATTGACCAAACTGAAGCAATATCACACTGATACTGAAACAATACTGAATTCCCCAACTCATTCATAGAAGCAATAATGGCTCATATTGTCACAGAATATCCTGAGGTGGAAGACACCCACAAGGATCACTGAAGTCCAACTCCTAACACCAACCAAGCCCTTGTCAAACATATTCCCCCTCCAAATTCATATATGTAGCTCCTACTGAAAAAAAGAGTAAGTTTTTAAATCTGTGGGCTGAGTTTTGTCATGCTTATAGAAGCACTGACTATGTCATTTGGCCTTGGTGCTGAGCTTGAGATCAGTTAAACAATGTTCTTTTTAACTGCAAACATTCTGCACCACTGAAATTGTACATGGCAGTTTAAAAATATCTACAGCACTGCTAAGCATAGACACAATTGAATTTTTACACGTTAGTATGAGTACAGGAATGTTCTCCCAGTAGGGGTTAATACCACCATAAAATAATCTTTAAAACAAGTTATAATGGTGGAAATCACATCATCCTTGTTAAACCTACTGACACATGAGGGCCAGCTCTCCAAGAGCTGTGGCCAGAGTACTGTCATCTCATGTTTCTCTAATACTCTCAAAGCCTGTTTTGGAGTGTCAGATTTTGATCTGAATTTGGCAAGGCTCAAGACTGCTGATGAAAACAGTGGGACTGCCTCAGTGGCAATGCTCTTGATGTGGGTATTTGGGAAAGACATCTGACATTTTCCTCAAACCAGTGCAATAATGGGCTTAAACAAAGCAATTAAAAACATAATCCAAAGCAATTAGAATTTCTTCCTAAGAATGTCACTACAGTGCTACAGGTGAAGCAATAGACAGAGGTGGCATTAAAATAAAATTAGAGGGGAACCTAATTTCTCAGTTTAATAAGACAAGAAAAATCTGTTGATAATAACAACTTTCTAAAGATAACCTCCTATTTCCAAAGGAAAAAAACCAGTTCTAAAACACTCATACAATCTCTGTTAAATTAATCTGATTTCATGTGTTTGACAGCATTAACACCGGTGTCATAGATCAGCCAATATTTTGAATGTTGCTTCTTGAATCCCATAAAATTAAAAACAGGGATGAAAAATCAACTTAGAGTAGAAAATGTAGCACCATCTCTACCGTGTGTTCAACAGGCATCCAACCACCATTCCCTGTTTATAGGACTGAACAAGGGACCATGTTACAAGATGAAAGAACTGATCTGCTTCAATGACTTCTTCTTCATTACTCCAAACTTTTGCTGGTGTTTCATCATCTGTTTTCATTTCATCAACAAGACTTCAGGTTCCTGTCAAAAATGAACTCTCTGTTCTCTGCATAAACCGTCAGGCTCATTACTGCGTTGAAACTTTGAACAATGCTCAGAGTAGAGACCAAAAAGCACTGAAAGCCATGCCAAATGTTTTGGTCCTGTCTCTGGGAATCAAAATTTGCTTGAGAGCTTGGTCTTGGAAGCAGCTGAGCCCTGTCATTGTCTAGAGAGTTCAAGAAAGTGTCTTCAGCCAGGGTAGCCTACATCTATTTAATTCAGTTCATCCACAGTTTATATTGCAGGGTTAAAATGTATTTCTCCACCTATCAAAGAGCAGGCCCATAGACTTGTTGCACATTTATATTGAGTCAAAGGAGAATGTTCCCCATTTTGTAACACAGGGTCCCAACATCCCAGTCCTTTTGTGCCTGGAAATGGAAGGATGAGAAATTTGCATAAATACATGGATATAATGAAAGTGTATTTCTTTTGTGTGATATTAGCCAACATAATTATTCCTAGTAATGATAAATTAATGCCATGTGCCACATGGCAGAATTTCCCTAAATATTTGCAGATTTAAACCATTTTATTCTTTCAGCTATTGAACAAGCTTCTTAAAAATATTCACCAATAGAGCTTTGTAATTTCAATGGGAGTGTGCTAATTTAACTTTTTATATGTGTAATGGATAAAAAGCCCATAATCTCAAATTTTGTCTATAGTGGCCAGGAGTATAGCCCTGGAAGACTGTATTTTACACCTCGATGTCATGACAAAAATATATCACCTGGCTAGAAAGAAAGTATATTTCCACTTTTCCTACTATTCTAGGAAATCTGGATTTTTTTTCTATGTGCCATTAATGTAATTTAAATTACTCAAGCAATTTAGATTCAATGTAGGTGGCAGCAATAAGTGTTTAATTCAACAAACTAGCTTCTTGCCTACATGCCACTGTCCTGTGGCTTCTAAATGTGAAATCATTTGGGAAAGGTTTGTGAATATATGGGATCTGTTTTGAGTTTCCTAATGGGAATTTGAGAATCTATGTGCCTTACAGTGTGCTGTCTGAACAAATTTTTACACTTTCATCCTGAAAACAGTATTATGCTTACAAAGAAAAATTTGCTGCAGCGAAAGGTCTGCTGACTCACTGCTGTTTGCCCCATGGTGTTCATTTAGATTAGTGCTGCTACAGTGATTTAGTTCCACCTCAGAAGATAATGAGTCTAAATTTTATTTCTGTTAGTTGTGCAGGCATGTACTGCAGGATAAATATCTGCAAAGCAAAGGTGAGGGGACAGAAGAAACTTCATTTTGTAAAAATATTTTTAAGGCAATGATGATTCTTTTTCTTCTTTTTTTCCCCCACACACAAAAAAAAGTCTTCTGTCAAGAAACATCAAATAATGAATTTGGGCTAAGTTTTCCACTCCCTCCAAACGAGAAGTAGCTGAGATTTGTTGTTATTTTTTTCAGCTGAGTGATCTGGATAACAGTCTGAAAGCTGGTTGTAGCTGCAGCTCTGCTAAAACTTACCCTACAGTGATGAAACAGCCACATGTCAATATAACAGCACTGGTGCACTTGATTGTTTTGCCTGATCAGAGTCTTTACTGACCTGTGCATTCAGGTTTGACTTTCAAAGCAACCCTAAAAGGGAGGTGTCAGTGAATACGAAACCACTCCTAAGAGAAGGGAAAAACGGCCCTGCAGTTTCCAGGGAGCTGCCTCTCCACCTACCTCTCCCAGAGGTGTGCGTGTACAGCGCCCACAGCAGCATCCCCCACCCACGACTGGTCTGCCTCAGCGCTGCTCCCAGTATGAGCACACAGCAAAGGAGAGGCTGCTCACGCCATCAGTGCAACCACAGGACACGGTCAAAACCTTGCAAAGAGATTCAGGCAGTGAATTTGCTTTGCCAGCCAACTGAAACAGATAAAATGGCATCAGATATGGCTTTTCTTTCTTTTCCTTCTGGGCATATATTTTCTTGCTTAATTTTGGCACTGTGCTATTTTTTCATAATTCAAAATGCATAGAAGTGGCAAAAGGTGCCCTGTTCAGTGACCACCAGAACGAGGAATTCACAACAGGAATTTCTGGTTCTTGTAACACAACCAAGTGGAGTGAGTGAACTCTGCTTCAACTTGTACTCTGGATAGGAGCAGAAGTGCTATTGATTGGCAAGTTGGCATTAAATCCTTGACCATATAAGAGGCTTAAATCATTTTACCTAGAGATCTTTAAAGAAACGTCTTTCATATCCACCAAATACCTCATTAACTCAAGAGATTTTAATCCCAGGGTGCATGTAAGACCTCATTATGCCATAAAAATGTACTGTTGACTTAGCTGGTTTAAGATGAAGCCCTAAAAATTAACTGACCTCAGAAGTGTGATTGTGTTTCCAAACTTCCTACCAAATCTGGAGTTTTAATACTACATGGGATATGCAATATGACCTTTTTGTTGTTGTTGTTATTATTATTCTGACCAAAGCACTCAAAGAGTGCAATTCTTCTGATCAAATAATGTGGACATCTATGTATGAATTATAGCTCATTATAGTCATACAGCTTCCCCCTGGATTCAAAGGAAAGAAATACTTCTGAGATATGATGCATCCCATCATAACGCAGACATCAAAACCAGGCCAGGTAGACATATTCAAACAGTAAACTATCCTGTTCTTCACCACTGACTCAGGAAGGAGTATTGGGGACCAGCTCACCCATAGCTTTCTTTTCCGTCTATACAAACTCACAGCTAGTTGAGATTAATCGGATGGGAGCCAGTGAAATTAATCTGAGGCAGAACAATAAAAAGAAGAGGATGAGCAACCCACAAGCACACACCTCCAAAAAAACCCTCAAACCAAGATGCAGGAGAGTGCTAGGGGCTAGGGAAGAGGGGACATTGAACTAGTATGGTGTCAGCTGGTGCTGACAGGTGCTGTAGGGCAGCAGATCCCTACAGCTGGTGCTGTAGGGCAGCAGCTCTCTGAGGAGGCCTGCCAGTGAGAGCAATCTGGTTGCCTTCAGATTTAAACACATGATGAGGCAATCTTCTTTTATATTCCAGAAATTATGATCTAATATAAGTACTGTAGATATTCATACTATGCTCTTGGCACTGTCCTAAATCTGTTCTCTAAAGCCGCACTGCTGCAGGAGACTTCCCCCTCTGCAGTTCTGCCTCACAGGCAGTGGCATTCGAAATACAGTTCAGATTAACATTAGTCTTTCTCCATAAACGTTTTGCTTCAAATATAAACATTTCACTGCAACATTGATTGATGCAGATGCAGTAAAAATGATCAGAGATATTCAGGTGCTCTTTAAAGTTGAGTACTCCAAAGCAAGAAAACTAATTTCTCAGTTCATTAAGCGCTCCAAGGAGCTACTCCACTGAGGCTGTAGCTGTCTCTGGCCTGTGTTCATAAAGTGGGCAAGCTGAGAGTGCCCCTTTTCTCCTTTGTTTCTCAACAGCGTGCATTTGGCAGCTGTTATGTCTGTTAAAATGAAATGATTATGCTATTTCATATTTCTCATTTTCATCAAAAAGGATTAGTTCATAATCCTTACTACCATTTCATTGAGCTTACAAAGCTGTTTTTCAACTGCAACAAAAATCTGAAAAAATATTACTCATTATGACTACAAGACAGATTGATTTTCCCTTCCCATTCTGTTTAAAACAAAAATTATTCTAGGCTTAGCATTACAACTTGCGTAGCAGCTTTTGCCACTTCAGGATACCTTTACCATCCTGTCATTCCCCTAAAGTATAATCTTGGGAAACTTTAAAGAGAGCAAGCAGAATGGCAATATGTCAATATAGTGTATAAAAACTGTATATCCATAACGATTTTAGCAGCAACCATAAACATTGTATGAATATGTTTGTACTTGAAAATGTTTTCCTCACATCATTTAAAGACTGAGAGGTTTAAGACAGATGCCTAAAACTACTTCCCTGAGAGTTTAGTCATCCATAAACACATCAAAGCAAGATAATATCTGGATCTGTATTGCATGGGATCCAAACCTGGTTACACATAGTGCTTTCAGTGAATACAGTCAGCAGTATTAAATAGACTGCCGAGGTGTTTTTTCTTATGATTTAATCAAGATTTGATATTAAGGAAGACATTCTGTATTTATCATTTGGTTTAGTGTATATTAGGTTTTCATAGAGAGGGTTGGAGCAGAAATGAAGCTCTGTCATATCAACTTCCATCCGCTCGTCGTATCTCTAAAGTGGTTTTCCAAGCAGAATGTCACACTGCTGCTTTCATAAGCATCCATAATTGTCCACTGATAGAAACACAGAGAAATCCAGCTTGCCTCTATGTAACCGGTCTAACCTACACAGGGTGTTTTTTCCTTCTCATGGAAATGGATGAAATAATGATTATGGGACTGAAATACTGAGACAAAAACCAGCATTGGACATTTGCTCTGAATTCCAATTTTCCGGTTCAAACAATTTTTCTATAAATGTTTGTGGTATCTCTAATTTTCTTTCCTGTCCTGCTCTGTGTTTTGTAGCAAAAGGATCACATTATCCTGTACAATGTATAAAATGCCACTCGCAAAAAAGGAGTAACTGCTCTTACAATAACATATTTCAGTGTAATTTGTCTCTTTACAAAATGAATAACTGAGAAATGTGAGACAACTGCTTAAAAATAGATATTTGTAGCAGTAGCCATTTCGACAAGTACATTCTTTTCTATATCTTTTAGTTTATTTTTGCTCATGATATTCTTTGTTAAAGCGTTGCATAATAATAAATCATATGTTGATTTTATCGATCAATTAAAACCCCACCAGAACAGTTGTGAGGGATGCTTATTTCATGCAGCACGTAGCAGACCAGGGAACAAACACCCAGCTGGGTATTTAATGAAAGCAGAGAGCAGGATGTACGAATGAGAGCTGTGTGTCATCGAGTGTTTCTTTTGAAATGCCTGTTACTCAGGTAAAGCTTATAAGGTGACATTGTTCTCATTAAAGACACCCAGAGAAAAGATGTTCTAATTATGTGGAGTGTAGAGGAGCAACTCAATGCACTTCTAGTCCAGAGTGAGGCACTGGAAAATGTGGGTAGTTGCTAGGCTGCTGCTGCCTTGTGACACTCAGGCACTTCTGAGGCACAGGAAATTGTGCTGATCAATCGCATGAGAAAACTTCTTATCTCAAACCTCTCCCACACATTTCAGTACCTAGGGCTTTGAAAAGGGGAGGAAAAAAAAGAAGTGCATAACAGCAAATGTTAGAGGGAAAATAGCCAATTAAATGCCAGTGTTCAGTTCTGGGTCATCGACTTGGTTTATGCAGCGCAGCAAGAAATGGTTTGTAAAATTTCAAGTGCAGAAAACATACTTACGTTTTCTTTTAGACAAAGCCAGGCTCGCTAAATTAAATTCACATTTTTGGGAAGATGAAGCTGGAGGTTCCCTCAGTCTTGGGACGGATTTTACTGCACATGAAAAAGCCTGCAACTGACTTTATGTGGCTACAGTGTGAACCGTGCCGAATTCAGCTGAATTATTTATGTCAGCATTTTATGACTAAATATTGTCATCCACTTGGGATGTCAGAATCCATGAACGTAACACAGCTAACCGGACACTCCACTGGTATAGTGGTTATAATAATACCAAATCCTGTCATTCCATCTGTTGGGCTCAGCAGTACCTGTGGATCTCTTCGCCTGCTACACAAAGGCACTTCACCACGGAGTGATGGCAGAGGGCAGACCTAGGGGATCACCTGCTGCTGAGAAACCACTTCACAAGGGTACTGTCTCCCAAGCCAGAAAATACAGCAGCAGTTCAGAGGACAGGAGCGATCAATACGTCCTTCCAAGGCAGCAGATTCTTATCTAGGATTTCACTGGGAAAGGACATTAATGGAATTTATCACAAAGCAACTCTCCCTCAGTTTTTTCCAATTTTTCCAGGCTTACAGGGGCCAGGTGGCCCTAAACAATTCTATATAACTATAGATTTAGGGAATACAGATATTCTCAAACACAAACCCCACAGGTCTGCCACATTTGTGTACTTTTGTCTTTATTTGCCTTTCTTCAGACAGATAGGTTTCTGTTTTAAACTGTGTTTTCAGACAGTGATAGTACTGCAAATAGTACTATCTAGTGACAGTACTGCAAATAGTACTAGTAGAATATAAGCTTTCAAAAGAATGAAAAATTCTCTATTTTTTACAGTTCAGGAGACAGACTGAATACATGTAATATACACTTTTCAGATGTTCTGTGAACCACAAAAGGAACTTCTCATTTATAAAGTACAGGTAGACCAAAAAGGGACAAGAAATCATTGCCTGCAATGTAAATGATGGAGTGTGACAGTGTGTCACAGGGTGATGAACAATGCCATTTCAAAATTCATTCCTGTAATTAAGTTAAGCAATTCTGAATATGAATTGACCTTTAAGGATTGCTAGATATGTATCCATACTCAAAGAAGACAGAAAATACTGGCATTTATTAAGTGGACATAATTTACATTCTGGCAGCAATAGCAGTATCAACAGGATGGGGACATTACCAGACTGTTAAATAGCTAGAACAAGCAAGTATTCTTGTAAACCAGGGAGAAGGAATAGACAGATAAAAGCAGTTTTCATTATGAGATGCAGAGACTTAACGCATGGTATGAATTCTTCTGAGCCTCATGCCTCTGTGGTTCCTGGCATGCACACTGAGGGTTTAAAGAGCTTTATCTATCCACAGTATGAGCAGGTCAGTCTGTTCTGAAGCAGCTGGAAATTACATGTCCTGAGAAATCTCACATAATCATCCCTAATTGCAGCCAAAGCCAGTACAAGGCAGTTAGAGAATATACAAAATAATCCTCCTTCTCTAGGTTGTAGTCTAAGTGATGTGAAATCCATACACCAAACTAGAATATTGCCTAAAGCAGTTCTCTCCAAAAGAGGTGAGTGTCATAAACCTGAGCCTTGAAAGCAGGGAGGTTAAAGGTTTCCAGGGCTGGTGTCCACGTCCAGTTCCCAAGCGCACATACCAACACACACACACCCCTATTCTCTCTCTCTCTCATGGAAAAGGGTCTTGACTTATTAAGTGAGATGGAACTTCTATTTGGAGGTATTATAAACCTTCTAAAGATGTAAAGACAAGACATGAAGACTGCTAACCAATAAAAAAAACAACTAGAGAGTAACTATAGTGCAAGTACAGACCATGTATGGTCCATCTCTTAGATATTTATATGGCTGATCTGCAATGAAGACAGTGCATGCATCGTTGTTGCCATAGTTACAGTGGCCTTGAGGGGCACATACTGTATCACTCTTCTCTTGCACTTAAAGCAAT
This sequence comes from Mohoua ochrocephala, assembly GCA_013398855.1. NCBI lineage: Eukaryota > Metazoa > Chordata > Aves > Passeriformes > Acanthizidae > Mohoua > Mohoua ochrocephala. The sequence continues at coordinate 15,476 of VZTA01020584.1, forward strand.
TTCATCTATTATTTATATGATTACTGTTTCTTTCACCACTTCACCTCTACGCTGCACTGCCATGCAGTCGCTTCACTCTCCCACAGTTCTTTGAACATGACTTGTATGATTTCAGATTAGACACCGTGGAAACAGCATGAGATAATTTTCTATTGAAAAATATAAAGCCTACTGTGATCTTATGTGAATATGAATTCCAGACCGTGTGGTTTTTCAGATAAACATTAAATACAATATTCTCAACATGATTATCAATTCTTTTCCAGGAACTAGAGGAAATACAAGTGAGCTCAGTGACCTGATCACATGTTCTAAAGAAAAAATGTAATTGTAGGTATTACTCTACCCTTCAGTAATTCAGCCTTCTCTTGATGCAAAGTTCATTACAGTCCTCAGGAATCATACTGTTTCAATGCTGGTTTACTGATAATGGCAAAGATCTACTTGTCCTGTAGCTGATGTACTGGGAAGGTAAAGCAGAGAAAATAAGAAAATGCTTCTTTTAGCTAATTTTGATTTTATAGTCTTAAAATATTTGTTAAATACATTGCAATATTGACTAAATTATTTGCCTAAAAAGTAAAAGGAAAAATAATGCTCAAATAACACCCCACACTGTGTATCTCAGCACCGCAGTGCAAGCTGCCTGCCTTCTACAGAGTGAGCAAAGGAAAAGTACCTGTACTTTTTGGACTGTGCTGTGCTATTGCTGCGATGTGATGGAGGGAGAAGGAGCTCTGGGAAAGCACTGTGTGCAGGCTCTGGGGTACAGGTTTGGCCAAGCTCAGAAGCTGGAAACTTGAACAGTACATGCCACTTAAATAAAATCCCTCCCCTTTTTATTATAATGGCAGGAATATACAGTCAAGAATCATTTCTGTGCTGAGAATGGCATTTCTTACTGAGACAAGTGGCAGTCTCCATAATTTCACTGCGGTCTCTGTCTGGACACAGTTTTTTGACAATGTGTTACCTCTTACAAGATTAAACTATCCTTATAATATGGATGGAAATACTTAGCCTTAATTCTGGCATGAACCAGTACTAAGAGTAGTGAAGGTATGGCAGCACAAGCTTTTGAATAGCACAGCAAAAGCACCCTCAGCTTGCTATGTCCAAATACCCTTTTGAAAGTCATTCCCCTAAGTTATCAATTAAACCATTTCTTTCATCTTGCTGTAGTATCCCAAGAGCCTCAGGTTCAGCTGAGGCACTTTATTACTGTCAGATGACAGCCTAACCCAGTTTGGTTTTAATCCTTCTCTAAATATGGGACCTATCTCCTATAAAAATTTGTTCAATAGGCCCCACCAATCTAAACCCACACCACCATAGTGACCCTGAACCCTTGAACATTGACCCTGAACAAGACCATTTGAATTTGACAGCCACCATTTCAACTCTAACATCACATCTCAGATCCAGGCTGAACAAGGAGTTAGTTCCCTTTCACAAGAGCTTCCGTGGTTGCCTTTGCACCCTCTTGTCCTGTCTAGTCAGATTAAGTAGGAACATAATACAGGAGAGGAGCCATTTGCAGGCCGGACAACATCAGCAGCCCATGAGCAGAAGGCTGCCATCCAGGACAGTTGTCACCTTGCCTTGCAGAGCCCTCTTCAAGCACTCTCTCAATCTAGGTTGGAAACACATATTGGTGTCGCTTGCTCATTTTGACACTAAGCTGGAAAGAGCTATGAGGGCTGCTAACCTCAGCAGCGTCTCATTTCATGTATGAGTAATAATTCCATATTCCCTAGAGGGAGATGAATGCTAATGGCTTGAAACTGAGAGTGCTGAGCATTTAAAGTCTCTGCTGAAGTCATCTTCCAGCACAGAAGGCACTCTAACAAGTACAGATGCTCCTGCTCCTCCTGGGATCAGGACATAAATAAGACTCTATGTTTTTCTGTAGTTAATAAAGAAGTTCCAATGTCTTCTACATAGAGGAAAAGTAATAATATGGTGCATTTATATTACAGCTTTGTACTGTTCAGATGTGCTTAGCTGTTCTCTGTCACTGCTTTCAGGGAAGAAATATCAAAGGGTTATAAACAGTCCACCTAATACTGTGAACACACTGTGAATTTCCACATATTTGACAAGTCATATCAAAGTTCAACTAAATGTAATCCTGCATCTCTTGCTGGTTCGTGGCAGTCCTTGACTGTGCTGATTAAGAATTGAATGTGTTCCTCTGAGACAGTAATGACTGATTCCTGAGTTCCAAGGGTGGCAGGTAAAATGAGTTTTCTCCACTTTTTTTTTCTCCCTTCAGTGAGAAAAACTAAACTTCTCTCCAATTAATCTGCCATTCAAAACAACAGTATTTTGAAAAGTGTTCAACTGTTCCTGTGAGATATTTCTAGGCCACAACAATCCAGCACTTGTTATTTCGTACAGCTCATGCACAAAAGTTGTTAAAAAAACAAATTAATGTATGACATGGCCTCGTCAGCAATGCCGATCCTATTTCATTCCTGCAGTGGGAAGGTGTGAGAATGGAAAAGCACATGCTTTTCTCATAGCTGTTTGGAGGGAAAAATAAAAAAACAAAGCACACACGAGAAAATAATTAGGACCAGGTTGAATTGTTTTTAGAGGACTTAAAAGTATTCAAGCTTTTCCACACATCTAACATATCATAGGAGTTTTCAATATATAAAAACTGGGAGATCCTCATCTCTGGATATGAGGCTGTTGCATACACAGAGCAGTCCTCTTTCCTCACTCCTGTGTTATTGCCTATTCTTTCAGGTTTCATTCAAACGATGTCAAACTTCCTATTACTCTTGGGAAAGAAATAATTCTCTTTTTTACAGCTGAATTGTCTTAGATTCATAGCTGCCAATTTCACCAAGTGAACAGATGGTAGCAGCAATATTACAATGTTTTTAACAGACAGAAGCTCAGAGGAACAGGGTCAAGACGGAAAAGACTGAGGGAGCACTATTTGCATTCTTTTACTCTTTGTTTCCTCTCATAATCAGCAAGAGGTTTATGCTATTAAGTCATTTCAGTTAAGTATTTGCCTATCCCCCCTGAACAGTGGGAAGCCCTCTCAGGACACATTTCATTCAGTTCAAGGTTTCCATAACCCCTGCTTTGCCCAGACCAGTGCAATCCCATGGATGGGATGCCAAGATTTCTGCAGAGCTCTGGGATGTGAGCATGGAACAGGACCTTCACACCAGTCTCAGCAAAAGTTATTGGTGGCCTTCTTTGTAAGGCTTGGGGACATCAAATGTTGTGTCACCAGAAATCACGAGCTCTCATTGTGGGAAACCCTTGCATTATAAAGGCGTATCAGCAGAAGCCAAAAGCAAGCAATAGCATTTTCCTTGATTTTCAGCAGTGTTAAGCCCTTGTAGCTCCTATGACTTGAGTCAGGTACTCAGCACTTCTGCAAGTCATCATTTAACAGGAAATTTTCTCGCTTTTGTCATTTTTTAAATACCCTTAATACTACTGGCACTTCTGTAAGAACGTGATAGCAGAACAGAAGATTTGCTTTTGGCCATATGACCTACTTTGTAGCTACTTTCACGGTCAATTATTCTTTTGGCTTCTCTATCATTTTGCAATATTAAGACTTTTTTAAAATTATAACCTAGTATTTTATTGCGGCATACCAAAAAAACCCAAACAAAATAACAAAACGATTGGCCAAAAACTTCCAGGGAGTTATGACTATATGAGAGATATCATGAATAAGAACTGATCCAAAATATTTAGGACTTGAAGATACAAATTGGGCTTCTCCAATATCATTGAATCTGAAAAATAACCTTATTCTGAAACACTCAGCAAAGTAGCGAGAGCTTACACAGAGGCCACTGGGAGTTTCTAAGCACTGAGTACTTTTGAAATTAAAGTTATGTATTGCCATGCCTGAAATACTGATTTAGGCTCTTGGTGCAGGTTTTGATTTGAAAAAATCTTTCATGATTTGTGAGACATTGCAGAGGGCAGCTGAGAAATTGCTCGATGTTGCAATGTAACTTGAGGAGAAAATAACTTTTGGGTGGGAAGCGGGTTATTTCATCAGTTGCTGCTTTACAATCAGAAATCAGTATGATTGTAAAACGCCCTTTTAAAGTGATAATTAAATGTATAACTCAGTGGATCCCAAAGTTACGGAACAGAGCTCTCAAAAATAACTTCCATTTTACTCTCTTGAGTGTTGTATTTTTATTAATAGATTGAATAACCACTAAACAAACAAAAATTCAAGTATTACACAAGCCAGCGTGAGGAAGGCAGTACCTAAGTTAGAAGGCCCAAAGATACCTGTGCCATCACTCTCTCTTGTCAGCCTCTGCACTCAGATTTCTCAAAATACATCCTCTTCACATCCATAGAAGCACTGATTTGGCTTAATGTAGGGTAATGTGGTACTTAATGTAGGGAAAGAGGCAGAAATCTAAGGAATTTAAACCTTTCTAGTGAGAGCCCACTTGTCCACCGGTGGACTGTTACTAGTTTTAGATACCTCCTTCTCCTCACACTACATTTTTGGCTTGTCAGGGATCTGCCCATCCCTGTCCCCAAAATATTTCCTAAATCCAACTTGAAAACTGCAGTTTGAGCCACTGGAACTAGTTTTATTTGTCTCCTAGGCTCAGGTGCATGCATAAGTTTCACTCCTCTGCTTCAATACTCATCAGTTTTGGTCAAGTACCCCATTAACCTTCTCTTTGGCAACTTCTCAAGCATTTTACTGTGCAGCACATTTCCAGGCTTCTAATTACAGCCTGCTCTGCACCCACTCAGACCTATTGACATGCATCCTGACCCGGAGACACCAGACCTGAACTGATGACAGCCGTATCATACACCAGAGGGGGGTTCGGTCACACCTATTCCAAACAGAGATGTAAAGTCATCTTTGCACATCTTACTCAATTTTCTCATGAATCATGACAGGAGTACATTAATTCTTTTGGACGGTGCCCTTGTGAGCTCAATAAGGATGACTTATGATTAAATGGGTATCTGCCAAAATGCTGCACTCTCTGTTCAAGGCTACTGTGTACAGAGTTCACATACTTTTCATTAAAGAGTTTTTTATTTGATGCAGGTCACGAATTCTGTTTGGCTTCTTAAGAGATGCTCTCTCCAATTTGGTAATATTTCACTGTATCTAGTACCACTGTTTTGCATAAACATATTTCTTTGCAGCTAATGTGACCCTTCAATTGCTAGGTGATTTCACAGTTATTTCAGACCCCTGTCTTGCATTATACAGTATTGTCACAGAGCTTATGCTGAAAATACCATTGTAGCAGCAGATCAGCATTAATTCTTCACACATTCTATGACATTAATTCTCTACTGCAAGTCTCTCACAGAACAAAGCACCTGACAAGAAGAGAAGGAAATTTTATAAATTAATGAAACAGAAGGAAAGGGACCAGATGGAGAAAAAAAAACCCAACAGAATTTTATTTGGATGCCTCAGTTCATTTCATAAGAAATGGAAAAATGCAGGCCCCAGAGACTGCCGGGGACTGACAACTGCCTGAAAAACAAGTAGTTTGGTTGCTAGAACATGCCATAAAGGGGACTATACTTAAAATTAAATTGTCTGTCTTAGACATATGCCTTAGTTGCCTATACATACACCTTGGATTCCTATGCATGAGTAGATCTGTAACTAGAAATCAATTCACTCAGACACCCCTGTTGTCTTTTTGGTACAAAGGAATGCCTCAGAGTCATTTTAGATATGACCAGAGGAGGGTTGCCCTTTTTCCGTGCATTGGTTAAAGCACTCAGACAGCATGGGCACTCAGACAGGATGGGCTTTAGTCGCTTGACTGTTTGGGATTCTCACACGTATTTTCTGCTTCCCAGACATGCATTTCACTGCATGACTCATGCTTTTATTCAATAACTTTTTCATGAGAAGTTCATATACAACCCCAGAAACAGAGGCCTTTGCTGAAGCCACAGGATCCTTTCCTGGATACTCCAATCTCTGTGCCACAGAGTCAATGTTTCTCCTTTAATCTGTGTCTGTGCCTGTGCTCTGGGGCTGCAGGGCAGCACAGGTTCAACAAGCAAGCTGGAGCAAACCTGGCTAATATAAAATATATAAGGCTAATGTTATGGATTAAAAAAATGGGAGTCATTCCTTTAAATCTCTTCCTACTCTTTGGGTGAGGGATGTTCCCCTTGGCCCTAAGGTCAGGAGCAGACACCAAAGCTGCTGTGGAAAAGCCACGAGCACCAGTTTGGATGTGGTGCTGCATCGGCTGCTGCAGCCAGTGCCAAACACAATTCAAGCTGCCTGCTAACCCAGGCCTCTCAGGGTCACAGGAGATCCAGCGTGGGAACTCTATGTGGTCAAATATGGGAATGAACAAGCAATTAATAAAGGATCCCTTAGCTGGCTTGGAAGTCTTGGTTTCCCTTGTAAGAGGAGAAATAGCCACTCTTTACCTGTTTTAAAGATGGAATAAGCTATTTTCTTGTAATTTCTGTTTACTAAAGTGACTAAAGTTAAACGAAATAAATATCCTTATACTATCACCTCAACAGCAAGACAGGTGAGAAGAAGCCTAGCTTCTCAAGGAGCTAATTGGCTCAGGTAGAAATACTTTCATTCACTCATATTAATTTAGATGTCTGTTTTCCCCTTATGTTGCCCTGTTGATACCCAAGTGATTTTTATTCAGTTTGTCCAGATCATCTAGGCAATGTAACGAAGACAAGACAATTTCTTTGTTCCTTGGAGCACTAAATTAAGCTAAAACAGCATGTCAAACTAATGTTCTTTCCTAGCAGAACATCATCCTTAAGCACCTTCATTATTTTCTCTCTGTACTGTTCTATACAATGGTATCCCATTTTCTGAGCTGAATTCTGCGGGCCTCAGTGTACACTGTTCAAGTGAGCTTAAGGATGTACTTTAACAGCTCCTGATTTTACCCTCCATATGACCCAGCTGTTACATGACAGAGGATTAGTATCCTCATAATTCCCATTTAAAAAGTTAAAAAAGATTGAATGGAACGGGTGCTGCATTATTTGTGCTGGTCTTTGTTCTGCCATACCTCATTTTACCCTGTCCAAGCAATATTATCAAGGGCTGCCTAAAAAGAAGTGCACTTCCAAAGGGAGAACTCAACTGATTTGTGAACATACAGGGTAGTCTTTAGCTTTCAAACTGAGAAAAAAATCAAATTTCTTTCCATATTTTTTTTCCTTGAACAAATCTGAAAAGAGGAAACCTATTACCTCCTGATTTAAATTGCAAGAAAAGAAATAAGGAGGATTAATCTTTTGTTCTCAGCAGGTGAGATGCTTATATCTGACTTTTATAGAATGAATTTTATCTCATCAGTATAAATTTACAGTTTTTGAAATAACTGATTCATATGAACTCCGTGTATTAGATTAATGCCTAACTTTGATTGCAAATCTCCACAATGAAAATTAACGAAGACATCTCTCACACATTTCCGCTTAGACAGTCTGAAATTTTATCTGAGAATGCTGCACAAGCAGCAAACATCTCAGTGAATTCCTCAAGAACATACCAAGAATCTGAACTGATTTTAGCTGTAAGAAAACTTTGGTGACTCTAATATATAAACATAAAACTATTTGTTTGTTGTACTATTGGCTGAACCTTGAGTTTGTCTACAGGATTAAACAAATTCAGTAACTGTGGCTGTTGGTCCCCTCCATTTTAGCAACAGGTTGTGCTGGAAAGGAAGCAAGGGTTTTGTTTCTTCAGTGGATATCTTCTTCCATCTCTGGATGTGGTAGTCAGGGACTCTAGTTTTTGCAGTTCAAAGGTTATCTTCTTTCTAAACTAGAACTCAGGTGGAACTCTAGATTTCTAGATGCAAGGTGTTCACTTCTATTTAGCACATGATTCTCTTGATTTGACGAATAAAATCTGCAAGGACCATCTACGATTCTGTTTATCTGCCATTAAAGCAGCAACATCTCTCTCCTCTGGCTTTTGCAGGACTTCAGAAATTCTGAGCTGTTGCTCTATGTATGTTTTTTGTCCATCAGGAACTGATGCATCTCACTACTTTATCTGGAGTTAGTATTGCCTGAGTGTTCCTCCTCTGAACTACAGGGATATTATCTTCCCATCTTCCATCTGTTTCTCAGTAGATTTTCTCTTACTTCAGGTCAAACTTTCTACTCACTTGGGACCAGTTAGAGCTTTTGCTGTCAGTCCTAAATAAGTACTGTGTTTTGGTACACAAAGTCCCAACTCTCTGTGGGTTTTTCTTTTGCTCTAAGGAGAAAATCTACTGAAAAACATGAGTTCCTGGTGTTTCAAAATCCAAACTCAACTTGATCTAGACAGTAGGCAGGCAATACAACACCACATGCTCCATCCACTTTCTCCTTCTTCATTTGTATGATTGGGCCTTAGGTATTATGTTTTCAAATTTGGATGCCATTTAGGACAAAAAACTTATTGCAAATTGCACCTTTAAAAGGCCTAACACAAAGAAGACAAAATATTTTTTGTTTTGCTCTGTTTCATTTTGCTTTAGATGCAAAATAAATCAATAAAGTACCAGTATTAAATGGTGTTAAATAAAAATATATTTATGTTAATGATTCATTTCCCTCACTCTGAGAAAAAAAAAAAAGAAGAAGCAGTGCCCCAAACCTCTTCAGCACATGAAACACTGGGATTTTCCTTGTAATTAACAGTCAGTGAGCCATAAAACTAAACTATCATTTTCCTACTGTGAGTAGAAAAAGGCAGAAAGTACAGCATTTTTGAATCTGTCACAAAATGGGTTAAAGAGTTAAAAACCATAAAGATGGGTTAAAGGAAAAATAGGCAGTACCCATGAAGCTAAAAAACTTGATAGCAAAGCAGAGGAAAAATACTTGCATCTTGACTACCAAAGACCTTGCATTTCCCCCCAGCTGTAATGCTTAAATTTCTTTTTTGCATCCCAATTTTTTATTTTGGCTGATTTATCTTGTTTGCTTTCTTTTTAAATGATCCTGCAGCATATTTCCCAGCACTTATGCAATATACTTGGAGATAAGTAAATTAGAAATTATGAGAATGTGCTGTTTCCAAAAGAATAAAAGAAAGGCTCTTCATTAGCATATAATTAATTAACAAATAGAGGCAAGGGTGACACATTCTAGAACAGTAAATTGAAAAATGAGTAGTTCGAGGCTAAAGACAAGACTGTCCTAGGTTACTGGAACTGACAGTGATAAACCTACTGGAAATTATTGCTACATAAAGTGGAAAGAGTGAATAACAGAGAAGTCAGAAAAAAAAGATTCTCTGAAGCAACCATTTTTGGGAATTATACAATACCACCACAGCATTACAACCTCACACTTCCCAAGCTAAAAACGGCAAGACAGATGTACATTGAAATTCAGTTCATTTAGAAAATAATTTTTGCACAAAATCCTTGTATAAAAACTATTTAATCCCTGGAGAGAATCATTGCTCAGGTCAAAATAATGACATTTTAGAGACACAGAAAAAACCAAAATCTGAAGTCTAAATTTCAAAACTTTGTTGTTCTTCATACAATATCTTGATATTATGCTTATTCATATAACACTATCTAAATTTTTGTTCACTCTTTCATTCTTCTGAAATACCAAAGGAAAGACCCTTCATACCAGGGTTCAGAACGATCTATTGTAAATTATTCCCCTAACCAGAAATATTCTGATGTCTCAACAGTGAGAATCTATAAACCTAGTAAAATAATAAAGGTTGCTTGGCAGTTTTGCAGTTTTTTTATTTGGATATCTAACAATAGTCACCCACAACTGTTACTTTTAATCTCTAAGCCAAAATCATCATGCTGTTGAACTGTCTGTATTGCACTGGATTTCTGCTTCCTCTGACTCGTAGAGAGGACAGAGATAAGCTACTCTCCCCTTCCCTCCCCCACCCCC
>VZTA01020584.1:25406-105955 GCA_013398855.1 Mohoua ochrocephala
CAACAACTCACAATTCCTAGAAATTAATAAGGGAGAAAACATTTGTAAATGCTTCTCTAATATCAGACTGTATTCTAGAATATGTTATTACCCCAGTTTACTAGAGGTCTACCTTCAAGAAGAAACATTTTGCCAAGAAAACATGAAAAACTGCTTGGGTTTCCAGATTTAGTTTTTAATCTTTATGATTGCTACATATTATTCATGGTTTTGATATGGGTAGCAAACCTCACTGTTACTACAGTGCATCACTGGCAATTCCTTTGCAGAAGCACATCTGACCCAGCATAGAAGAGAAATGGCAAAAAAATGAGCTTGGAAATCCTTGAGGTCTTCTAGGTTGTGAAGCATATATGGATCAGAGAGCCTCTGAGTCAGAAAGAACGTCTGAAGGAGTCCACAGCCCTGGAAATCTTTTAAGAAGAGAAATGGCCTCCACTGGGAAGTCAAACTGCCCCATTCTGTGTCTTTAAGAACGAGCAGAACAGGGAAGTGAAGGGGAAGGCATTAGATGTGCAACATAATTCTGGCAGAATGAAACACTTTGTGCATAGTTTATTCTACAAATATTCAGATGTGTATTTGCAAAATAAACTCTTCATAGCTGAATAAACACTGTGCATTTCGATGCTCAACATCACAGATGGCACTTCTCTGGTGTTTCTATACTTCTACGACTGCAGTAATCTTGCAGTATACAAAATGTGATATTTGCATTAGCAAGCATAAGAAAAGCAGGACCAGTCTAACGATGTAGAACGTCTTTCATTAAAGGTTATGCATTGCATTTCAAGAGACTTTTCTCACCTCTTAAAAGGGTGTGTGTGAAAACAAAAGGCTGTCTGCAAATATTCACAGGCGCACAAGGGACATCTTGAATTCCAGCTGAGACTGAAGCAGTGGGGAGTCATCTCTGGGGAGTTTCAGTAACCGGGAGAATCGAGCACTGTGCTGGTGAATCAGAGCTGGTGCAGCACAGCATGTGTTCAGATGTATTCCTGATATTCCCTCATCCAGGTGGGCTATAGAGACTGTTCCTTTCCCTCTGCTATGCTCCAGGCATGCCCAGATGTTGCCTGGAGCATGCCAGTTGACCCGGGCCAAAGCTGTGCCAGAAGTGAGCTGGCAAACAGCGTGAGCAGCCACATCCACACCAGCTGCTGTGGCCACGCCTCTGCCTGAAGTGGTGTGTTGGGGCAGACCCAGAGAAAGGTCTCTCCCCTCAGCTTTTGGACCTAACTCCCTTTTCAAATACTGCATCAAGTATTTGAGCTTTACCAGTGGCTGTGTTAAGCAAAAGAGAAGCATATGACACATGCTGCCTTTGGTTTCCTCTGGCAATTTTAGAAAATCCTTCATCCTTAAATAACGGAACCGGGAAGAAAATATAGGGTCCTGCAATTGTGATTGCAAGGATAGATTCATTATCAGACACATTGAAGCGCTGGAAACAAACCTATTGAGTCGCAAGCGAAATAGCCACAGGCTGAAAAATTCCTATAATCTAAACACTACTTATCTCCATGAATAAATACAGTACAGAAGATGAAATACAAATCTTTAAATGGATTCTGAATATGCTACTTTTTAATAAATTCTATGCTGCTTGGAAATTACTTTGACTGTAACTTCATGAGCTGCAATATTTACTTTAAATGATAGCACAAGAATTCACAAATACTCCCTTGACCTTTCCAGCATGGAGTAGAGTAGTGATCAGATTGCTCAGACAAAAAAGAGTTTATTCCTTTCATCAGACTGTTTTCTTCTCGTATCGAGGAAGGGGAAACCCAGCCTCATGTCTCCAAGCATCCACAGTTTTCCTGCAAATATCAGTGCAATTTCAGGGCTTCAAGAGCCAGTGAGTAAGCAGGCTAACAAACAGAAACAGAGAAATTCTTAGATCATCAGTGCACAAGGAGATTTTTGCCAGCAAACTGTAAAAACACAACCGGCTTCACTGTTACATAAAATTATATATATATATTTGCTATAAGTAACTCAGTCTATGCAAGACTAATGTCCTTCTGCAGCTGCTGCCTTTAAAGAAAACCATCAAGTGTCAGGCAAAGTCAATAAAACGTTCTTCCCTAAATGTACATGTACCATGACACCTGAGATATTTTCTTCCTCTTGACAAACTCCCAGCTCATTCACTCTACATCTTCCCATTTTCTGAAATAATAGTCACTCAGGAAACTGCTGCTACTGCACAGCCTGTAGATATAAGGATTTCATAAGAGGGACTTGATAGAAAATACATAAGTTTTGTTGTTGATATCAAATTATTCACACAGTAAAAACAAAATACAACTGAGAAGAAATGCTAACGGTTGCTGGGTTATTGGGTAGCTGAGCAATGCAGCGTGGATGATATTTATTTACTATAAAGTTAAAGCATTGTACATGTGGAAAAGTATTTCTAACCATACTTAACTGGCAGTTTCTAGATTGGCTGCCGACCTCAGAGAAGAACTGTTCGATTAACTTTTTCAAAGTTTCAGATCAGAACTAAATAATGACAAAAAAAACCAACCAACCAAACAAACAAAAAAAAACCCCAACAAAAACCCCCCAAACTATCTATGTTGGATAAAACAGCAAAAGAAGAAAAGAGAGAACAGACAATGTAAATATGACATTGTGAACTGGTGAGGTACTTTCATATTGAATTGGTTTTGTATTCCCCTCTCCCTGTCACACTCCAGGAAAGGATGTTATACAACCAAATAAGAGGAGGAGAGTTACAAGGCAAGACTGCTATGTGGAGAGAGATTGTATAGAGCGGGATTCTTCAGTCTTGACAACCATATCTGAAGTGAGCTATGGCAGATGTCTACGGTATCATGAGCAGCTTGGAGAACACAACAAAAGGAATGACATTGCTTCTCATGATACAAACCTAAGAGCCACCACAAGAAATTAGCAGGGGGAAGGGTCAAAGCAAAGGAAAATCCATTCTTCAAACAGCAGAGTGGAGTACTCATCGCAATGGAAGATAGCAGGGGACAAAAATTTACATGGACTCAAAAAGCAGTTAAATGAATCAATCAATGTGTACCGTCTTGGTCCAGAAATATATTAGGTTCAGAAATTTCTAAGTCATACCACTGGGAGAATATGCTCCTATCTGTGCCTGCAGGTCCACAATTTGACGCTTTTCTGGGTACCAGTGGCTCAGTCTTAGAGGACCCACTGGGGCAGTGCGTGCGTCCTTCTCTCCTGAAAATCTTTATGTGCACTGAATGATGTGTTCCAGCTATTTTAGACACCAAATTTATCCCCCCCAGCCCGAGGCAGTACAATCATAGAATCATAGAATGGTGGGGTGAGAAGGGACCTTAGATGTCATCCAGTTCCAACCCCCTATCACGCAGTCAGACATTTTGTGAAGACCCCTGAATAGTACTGCCCAAAATAAGGGCTGTAAGCTGCTGAGGACAGGCCAGATGTTTTGGTGAGCAATCAACAGCAGAAGATTGAAGCTATGGTGATCTCCAGAAAGGATGACTGCAGTGGATTTGCCTGCTTGACAAGCAAATCCACACGAAGATCTGAAATTTTTCTAAGATCAATTTCCTGGGCCCAGAAGAAGACATGCTGGTGTTACAAACGTCCAGTTCATGTTGCATTTCTTTCCCTACTCTAAAATAGGTGTCCTAAAAGGACACTTGTGCTGACAGAACTAATTTCTTCTGTAATGTTTCCAAACAAAATATTTCTTTCTTTTTTTTCATTTTTCAGGAAAATAGAGTCATTTCCATTAAAACAAATTTCCAAGAAAATTCAGGCTTAGGTTGTACAGAATTTCAGATTAAACTCTTCCAAGCTTGGAAAAGCCATAAGCAGCAAAATAGGTTTTTAAATAGGATATTGCAAACAATTTGAATTCTCCTTAATACTGTTGGTTTTATCTTTCAGGTTGGGATGAATGAAGGTACGTGGGACAATTTTTAAATAATAAAAATGGCTTGATTTTGATAGAGCATTTGAAAGTACCCGTGAGTGACAAAACTAGATTTTGAAACTCCTTTGAGCTCAAGTTGTTATGGCTAAGTCAGAAGAGTTCTTGCTTTGGAGAAGGCTGTAGCTGCTTGCACTTCCGACTCTTTGGTAAAGAATACAGTATTTTAGTTTAATTTTCCTCTGAAACTGAGTTTGAGCAAAATGCTAGGCTAAAAGATTAGAAGGACTGATTCTTTGCAAATAGCAAACGCTATTATGGAGGTGGTAACCTCCAGCAGAACAGCCGAGCTGACAGCTGGGGATGATAATGTCTTAAACTACTGCAACAAGATTTGCTCATCTGTGAGAGACCTTAGAGACACCAAATAGCTGGCTGACTGGGAATAAGTCACCCCTCACAGCACTTCAGCATTTAGATCCACCAGCTGAGTCCCAAAGCTGCAAGCTATTTCCAGGCATAAAACCCTTCCCTGAAGCCATCAATTCTGGACGTCATATCAACAGTCACAGCGCTAGCTCAAGGATATTTACTGCAGCCTGGATGAGGCTGGGGATGGTTATGGAGAAGGAAGGACCTGGAATACACTGAAGTGACGGAAGGCATTTGTTTCCCTCTGTTGCTCAGTCCTTGCAGCCAGGAGAGCTTCTTTGCAATGCTGGCAGTTAAGCTGCTTCATGAAAAAACGAGGTGGGGAACTGGTAAAGGTGGGACTGCTGGTGCATGCGGGAGAAACTGGTTCTACTCCAGCATGCCATCTTGCTCAGTGAATCAAGGATGTAGGAATATCAGCCCTGAGTGACAACTCAGACATCTCAAACAGGACAGAAGTAGATTTGACTCACCCACCTACCTTCTCCCTCTCCAGCTATACCGTGCATGGTTAAAAGTGGGGATCATTTAAACTTTTAGTTTCATTGCAGAATTCAACACCGAGATACCCCTTATTCTGTATCCTTTCCTATATCATGTGCCCCCCTGGGCTTCCCAAAACATTCTTGGCACTTTAGGTCCACAAAGAGCTGGAAAATTCCAGCAAGGGGGCTTGTGTTCATCGAGGACATTACTAGAAATCAAAAGCTGACAGTCTGTGCTTTCCAAACGGAATTATTTAGTTTGATATATTAGTTCCTGTTAATGTTGATACAAAATTTTCAATGAGAATCAAAAGGTAATTGTTGCATATTAAAAAAAATAAATTATATAGTAATTCCTTTCTTAAGAATTTCACAGGGGATTTTTCTACATTCACATCTGCGTAAAAAGAAGCAGAATTTACCTTGTAACAACAGAGTTACTTTTTCTCAATTGTAAACCTATGACAGAAAAACAAGTTTAAAAAAAGCTTTTTAAATCACATTTAATATCCTGCAAAAGGCTTTAATTTTAAGGATACGTGAGGCTGACGGATTTCATGTACAGTCAGCTGTAATACCATGTGGTTTAGACATGTGCCCACGCTCTAGGAACAAAAGTGAGTGACCAAATCATATCTAGCAAATTATCTTTAGGCATTATGGTAACATTTTCTAATTTGTGTAATTTTTATAAATATTACAGATAATCATGAGTTGGGTTAATGAAGTTATGAGATATCTTCTTCTCTTGACACCAACATTATCAAAGCTGAATGACAAAACTAGACCTTAGACCCTAAAACTTTCACAAATATGTATATGCATATGTATATATTAATACTGGTTTTTATATTGTGAGAAAGCTAAATTCCAGTACTCAGGATATTTATAGGTAGCTCCTGGAATTTCTTAAACTTAGAATTTTGTTCCAAATTTAAGTATTTTAGATTCTAGTTCCAAAAACTCTAAATAGCATTCCACAGACTGTTTCATACTTTGTGGTGTAACAGAAATAGAAAGCTTGTGAAAGAAGAGGCTGGCCCAATGGAATATTCAATCATGCAACAATTTGGCACATTGCTGAGAAGCAATGGTTTTCTTGTCCTTTCCTTTCAAACTCTTTTTTTAAAGAAAAATAATGAGAAACAAGAACAAGTGTCAAAAGAATAATTTTTACACATATCTCAAGCAGCAGCAGTAAACTACCAGCCCTGGAGTTAATATATTCAGAGTTCTGAAACAGATGAACTAAAACAGCTTATTTGCTATCCAAAATTTGGAGTATCTAATCACAGTTGTTGCTCCAAAGTACTAACAGACTGTAAATGGGGGTTTTTTCTATATTTTTACAATTCCTCTTATTCATTCAAGTGCGTGAGAAATTTTTATACCTGTACCTGGCTGATACAAGAATACAAACCAGTATAGCAGAATGCCTGTGGGAGATGATAGACTGGAACTAACATTGTTTTGAGAAGAAACATTGTGCCTCCCCTCTATGTTCTCTGACAATTTGTACATCTTCCTACAGATAAAGCATGTCACCCTGTGTAAAAGAGACTCAGATACCACAGTTTCTTTTGACTTCCCAGGTGTCTCATGCTGCTAGGGATGATGGCCATCGGGGAACAGACAGGGAAAGACTCAAACATGTTGCAACAATGATAAAATGCATTTTAGTACCAGTATGTACAAGTAATGTTAAGTGTCTGAGGGATGAGGGGGAGAGGAATTAAACATTCATGCAGTTTATAGGATTTTACATTAACATCAGTGATCCTGTAGGTCATTGCAGTCAATAAAATGGAGACCTCTACTCACTTTGCAATTCCAGGCACAAAACAAATATTATGCTAAGCATGCATAAGGAACAGAACTATCAAGAGTATGAAGAATATAATTATATTAGATGCAATAGAAATGTAAGTTTTCTCTTATTCCTGTCTGGAATAATGTATAAAGTATGCATAATAAAGAAGCAAACAAGATTCAGAGAAGAGTGATAAGAATAACTGGATAGAACTGAAACAGCTTTCAGAATATTTTAAATCAGATAAGTCTTTATTTCCTAATGCACAAGAAATAAAATATTCAAAATTTAAAGCCAAGGGAAAATAGTTTATCACCCAGCATGGGTGCTGCCAAACCAAGGAACTCATTACACAAAAAAGTCATTTTGTCCTAGAGATGAAATAGATTCAAAGAGCAATTGAGAATTTTACTTTGGTACAAAGAGTTACTGTAATACCCTGCAAGAAGGAGGTCAGAATACTGTGTCAAGACCTAATCCTTTCTAATCATCTCCAGCTCAGAAGAGGCCAGAAATAGGTTTAGCCTGTACGGAGTAAGTGATTCCACCTCCATCTGTAACAGGGCTTGCGTGTGCCCCTGATGTGATACGACTCCAAGTCAGAACGAATACAGTATTTCCTGTGTCATATCACACATAACAGAACCCACTGGCATTTTCTTCAGGACTATTTAAAAACTGCTTGAAACTTTTTGAATTTGAAAATGTTGGCCAAGAAGCAAAAATATTTACCATAAGAACTTCTCTCTTGGATAATATTTTCTTCTAGGAAAAATCTGTGCATTACAACAACAAATAAGATGTGCTTTTCAGCGCATTGATATTTTAAAAGAGACTTAAGAATAGTCAAGCACAATTTAAAATGGAGAAAAAGAAGAGAGGAGTTTAAATTCAAAAAGAAAAAGGATGTCTTTCTGAGTCTAAGCAGCACACTGCTAGACTGTCTGCTGGCACTCCTGCCCCAAGCACCCATATGATCATAAAAAAGGATGTGTTGGCTGCCTACATTCATGTCTATGTTTTCAGATGGCAGTCAGCCTGTTCACATATTGATTGGGAGCTTTGGTATAGGAATGGGTGCCAGGGTATTTTGAGTTGAGATGGGCAACTTGCTTAAATAACATTACTGATGTCATATCATTCACAGAAAGTCCTGTGAATATGCCAAAAAATCATAACAGCAGTTGAAATTATATTTTGCAGAAAGAATAGTCTGCTTTAGACAGGCAACAGAAGGCAGGATACATCACACTGCAAAGCAGTAATTACATGGGAAGCCTACTTTCTCATCACTGGATTCAGTCCTGGAGTTGAACATGCTTAGAGATGTGAAAGCTTTCATTAAATGGTAAGCATTTACGGTGGGAGGCTGATTCACCCTTTCCAAACAGCAGCATTATCTTCAGGTCCACAGCAGTGTCTCAGGTCTTAGCGAGATTAAGGTGTTGGAGACTCTCACGTCATCGCACAGCCACAGCCAGTTACCATGCAACTACAGGGAAGGGTTTATCTCCCGTCTCCTTGGATGTACTGCAGAGAGGAATAGAGGGAAAATGAGCCACTTGCATGTGCTGTGACATAGCTGCATGTGGAAACTCCCCTTGCATTTTCGGTATGGTTTTGCAGAAAATGAATCAGGTAATCACCCTTATTCTAGTTCAGTTCTTGTCAATTCTTTTAAGAAGGTTATTAAAAGAGTGCCATCAAAAGAATGTGATTCCTCTGGTACAGACTGCTGGAAAGGAGGTTTAGGAGCAAGAGGAACTGAGCCACAGGATTTCACCCAGCTATTTGAAGAAGGAAGACTGCTGAGTGGAGACCAAGCAAAAGAAGGAAGATGAATCACTTCAGATCTTCTCACTAAACTGAACATCTACTAATATTTTAGCAATTGTTTTTTCACAGTCTAGGTTTATTTTTTTAAATTTCATTGAGAAATTTATAGAAAAATAAAATATTTTTCTATAAAATCATTAAAGAAATATATGCATTGCAGTTACTTAACACACTTGTGCATTTGCACTAGGCAACTACAGTATTCACATATTTTTCTGTGTCTATTAAATTTTTTGGTATTTCATATTCCTTCTGATATTTTGGTTCCCATTTTCTCCTTTGCCTCACCCTCCCTTGGCTTAGATGAGCTGAGGTTGAAATCTCCTGTCTTAGGCTGAGGCAGGAAGAAGTGAGTAACATCCAGCTTCTGCTCTGTCACCCTGGATTTAAGCAATTGCTATCCTCTCTCACTCTAGTTGTGCTTGCTTTTTCTTTGTTGTGTTTTCTGAAGCACAAAATCTCCGTGGACTTCCTCAGCTGGACAAGCCACTTAATTCATGGCAGTGTTCAAAGTAATGCTGGTCCTTACAACTTGTCTTTATGATCAAGTCTGGTGCACCTGGTACTCATCAACAAGACTTAATTTACACCTTGAAGTTAATGCAAGTGGGAGTGGGATCACCCCAGTGGCTTGCACTATGCTCTAAGATCATGGCAAGTTGCCCTTCCGAGTTGGGTGGTCTTGGGACTGTGGTCTATTCAATCAACAAAGACTGATGGGAGCCATTTTGCAGAACTGTCATAGGTGGTTTTGTATGCTGGGCTTTGAAGTTGCCAAAATCAGAGTTTGGTTTTTTCACTGCAACTTAAATACCTAGTTATGTTTAATAAACATATTTTTTATAAACAAAGTGAACCAAATTCAGCCTTGTTTGAGGAAGAAGCATCTATTGCTTTAGAAAAGAATAAAAATACCTTCTGTTCTTATGATCTTCTAGGGAGTTAGACATAAGCAGTAGGACAAAGCTCAGGTCTTTTCTGTGCTGATCCCAAAATGAATTAGAATGGCTTATCTACAAACACATAAATATGCTATTTATTTAGCTACAGGCTACATTGTCCTATTTTTGGTGATGGAGGTAGTCATTTTCAGAGAGCATTGCAATTAACGTGTTTGACAACTGATTTGCCTGTCTCCAAATCTCTGTACTGACATGTGATGTCTGTCTTAGAGACAGGCTTATTGTAGCATATGATTTATGTATCCTTATTTTGCATTTAATTGCTATGACACATCATAATCATAATCAGAAACCAAAACTTTAATCAGTCCTAACAATATTTGTAAAAAAAACCCCAAAACTCTTAACACTCGTGCATGGGGAACTATGCAGAATCTCCTAAGTGCAAACCAAATTAACATCACTGCTGAAGTTGCTAACTTACACGCTGAATTTTGCATAATAGCTAATGTGCAAGGTTCTCAGTGCTTTCAGCAGCAGACCTGCTGTTACTAGGAAGGTAGGAGGCACCTTAAAGCTACCTCTACTGCCAATAGCTCTATGTCATTACTAGTGACAGACTGCCTCGGTCCCGCGGGGATTTGTTGTCAGACTCACTTGGGCTCAGGAGCTGGCACACTGTTACTGCTCTCCGTCTCCAGCTGATTTGCCTTCTGGATAGCTAGGACTGTATGCAGTCATCCCAACCTCTTTTTTTCTTTTTTTATTTTTTGTTCCTTTTTTTTTCTTGCTTGCATAAAATGGACCCAAATTAGGCCTGATGTATGTGGGCGAGCTCACAGGGAAACACTGCATCTAAGCAGAGGAGTGCAGTTCTTCCTCAAACAAAGCCCAGTACAGATCTGCTGTGTTTCTCCCTGTACAACCCAGCTGTGGAAGCTAACGTGGGAAGCAGCTGCATGAACTGCGAAGTAATTTAGGATGTGGTTACTAAAAAATAAATTGTTGATTTCTGCCTGTCAATGAGAAGTCACTGGTAGTAGTAATAACCTTTAGAAACAAGAGCATAAAATGAAACATAACTTTAATTGGCACAAAGGACTCATGAAGGCTGGTTTGAAATCTTCATGTCATAGTTTCAAGTTTAAAGTGAATACATTGAGTCTATTTTTGCCCATAGAAGATAAAAAAAGACTTGGCAAATTTGAACCTGAAAACCTTGGATTCAAAACCAGGATGAGCTGATCACTAAAGCAGATAGGTAGATAGGTAGTTTAACTACATTGGCACTAGTCAAACCTAAAGATGGTCAGCTCAAATTAATCTCCTTCAGAGATACAAACCCAAGATTTTTGGATATAATACAAGTGTACCAAAGTATTCCTGACTTCAGCAACATATTTGATTGGATTCCACAAAAGACTTTTGAGAAGAAAGTAGGAAAATACAAATCAGATTGAGGTCTTGAAAACCAATAACTAGTAAAGAAAAATCACACAACTCCTCTCACCAAAACAACAACAAAAATTTCCAGGTTGAGAACTCGGAATTCACTTTGAGAAGGATGTAAATACAGATAAAGAATGCCTCAAGTTTTACTGTCAATAAAATGAATACCAGTGTGTTACAGCTGCATGTCATACTCATTTCTGTAGATCAATGAGCTTGGCAGGATATATTCTTCTTTCAGAGAGGATGAACCAAGTGCACCAATCTGAAGAGTTTTTCATGGAGGCTACAAAGGTCTGCTAGGTGCAATAGAGTTCTGTGTCAACATATATCTATGATTTTTAATTCTAGGTTCTTTGAAACTAATTAGTGATTTGCCACTGACTGCAGCAAAAATAACATCTCTTCCAAATATCCTGTGGCCTCTTGCACAAGCCATTTAAAGTTCAGAAAATCTCACGCAAATGGAAGAACTCCTGAAAAGGGTGGTACGAGTATTAAGTAAAAAGGGATTAAAGCATCGATAACAATTACAAGAAAAATTGCTCAATCCTCATTTGTTTCAACAAGCCTTAATCACATGTAGCAGACCTATTGGAGTGCTTAAGAACTGTTCCTGAGCACAAGAGCTTACCTCTATAAAGACTGTGTGATTTAATTCTAGAATAGCCTAAGATCGAGAAAGGAATTTGTGAGCCTTCTGCTGCTGGATCTGTTATGACTGCACTAAGACACAGGTAAAAGTAGGATCGTGACTGGGGCAGATTAAAATTAATTTCCTTCAGGAAAAGGAATTGGAAGAACTTTTACACTTCCTGGACAGTATTGAATCTTACAGCAAGTAGTTGTTTTGTCTATAAAGCTGCTCAGAAAAGAGACGCTATTTCTTTTCTTCTTATAATGGAAGAAGTTTGAGTTCAGCTATCTCTTTATATTCAGGAAAAAATGCACTATTTTAGTTCTTTTTTTTTAAAATTGCCCTTGGGTAGGAGTCAGCCACAGAACACTGCCACCAAAAAGATGAAATATACAGAAGTGGAGGCAGCAATGGCAGAGAGTTGCATTGGAGACTGTAATTCAACTTTAACTGTAGCAGCCCAGTGCCAGAGCTTTTCCATAGCCATGGCATTAATTTGATTAATATTTAGACTTTTCATTTAATGTCCTTATGTCTCTGTTTGAGACAAGTTTAGGGGGAAATGCTCCGGAAGGAACGTCTCCTCCCCAGAAGACAGGTTTCAGCACTCCCTCCTCCACGAATATGAAAGGAATTTCTTGGATGAAAGTGGAAAAAACTATTTATTTAACAAACAAAGTGCCCGTATGGCATGGGGAAAAAAAATGAATAACTGTTAAAATATTAAACCTCCTCGATGTGGAGAAAGCTGGTGGATTTAGAGTTCCCTCTGTAGCTGGCTCGGCCCCTCCCAAGGTCGGAGGCCGGGATGCGGGGTCCCTGCAGTCTCCCTGATGGTCCACGGGGTCCGATGATCTGGTTCTCAGATCACAGCTAGGCCGAACAGTTCCAGAAGATGAAGAAATTACTGAAGGATTTTGGTATGAAGTCCTAGGAAAACTTTTTGCCTTAGCTCACAAGCTGGCTAGAAGCAGGAATCCACTCTCTCCCGCTGCAAGCAGAGCCGAGCGATACGGGGGAGTGTGTGTGAGTCCTTGAACACAAACCGCGCTGAGGAATTTTCCCAGCTTCCCCCAACTCTTCCCTCGGACCAAGGTTAAAGCTGTGGGACCCATTTCTGGGCAATAAGCAGATGATAGGGGGATACAGTATTATCATAAATCACCCCAAGACACCTTAAGCATATACTGCACATTGGTCTTTCCTGTACTGGGTCTACTTTACCATATCCTTTCTTCTTGCACTTAACTTCACTCAAAAATACCCTAAACTCCCCACCCCCATCCCAGCAGTGCAGAGGGTTGGGGATTAGGGGCTGTGGTCAGTTCATCCCATGTTTTCTCTGCCGCTCCTTCCTCCTCAAAGGAGAGGGTTCCTCACACACTTCCCTTGCTGAGCATGGGATCTCTCCCACAGGAGACAGTCCTCCATCAATTTCTCTAATGAGTCCTTCCCATGGGCTACAGCTCTTCATGAACTGCTCCAGCCTGTATTGTTCCCAAAGGACACAGTCCTTCAGGAATAGACTGCTCCACCATGGGTCCTCATGACCTCTTCTATGGGATCACAAGTCCTGTCAGCAAACCTGCTCCTACATGGGTTTCTTGCTCCACAGGGTCACAAGTCCTGCCAGGACCTTGCTCCATTGCCAGCTTCCCGCAGGGTCACAGCCTTCTTTTGGGCATCCACATGCTGCAGCATGGGGTCCTCCACAGGCTACAGGTGCATTTCTGCTTCTCTGTGGATCTCCATGGGCTGCAGGGATGCAGCTGCCTCACCATGGTCTGCACCACGAGCTGCAGGGGAACATCTGCTCAAGCACCTGAAGCACCACCTCCACCTCCTTCTTCAGTGACCTTGTTGTCTGCAGACTTGTGTCTCACATATTTCCATTCCTCTTTCTTCTGCCTCACATTTTTCTCCCCTCCTTCTTAAATCTGTTATCTTGGAGGTGCTGCCACCACCACTGATGGGCTCGGCCAGTGGCAGGTCTGTCTTGGCTCTGTCAGACACAAGGGAAGCTTCCAGCATCCTCTTATGAAAGCCACCTCTGTAGCTCCCCCACAACTAAAATCCTGCCATACAAACCCAATGCACAGGTACAACAAGAAATGTCTGGAGCACAAACTAAAAAGCAAAAGTTGGCAGCCACATTGTGTTTGTTTGTTTGTTTGTTCCAAGGTCTGCATAGCCCCAACCAAAAAGGGGACCTAAGTATCGAGACTTCAGCTGCACTAGGCAATTTTGCCCTGTGCACATGTCTGATCCAAACTAGAATTATGGTCAACATAACACAGCAGGCCATTTTTCTTCTTTGCTGCACAAGAATAAAGATTACTTTGAATTACTGTCACATTTGCCTAACATTAATTTGGTCTTTTGCTTTTCATTATTGATGTTATATAAAACCTTAAGAGAACTATATTGTCTGATGAAAACCATTAATGACTGATTTATTATCTGTCCTTTTTTCCTTTATCTTCAATTTTTTCTCTTTGGGTTTGGTTGTTTTGTTGGGTTTTTTTCTACAACTACCTTTTATTGTTAAGTCATAACAACTAGCAGAAGGGCAGAACACAGTATCAGGCACTCAATATAGTCTGGATTCACCAGCTAGGATTTTGCAGAAGCCCTTAGCCACGTGAACGAGAACATATTCTGGGCCAGGTGGCCAACAGGGAAAGTTTCATGGCATGAAGTACTGGCAGATGCTGTGCAACTTCATCTTAGGATTATCTGTCACTCCACCTCTGGTGCCAAAAGAAAGAGAAAAGCAAGAAGGAAGATGGAAGAATAAGGAGAATGGATATGAGGTACAACATGCTGGATTGAACCTGCTTGGGCATTTTTGGTTTCCTTATAGCAGGATGTTGAGTTACACCAGACCTTCACTCGCTCAACAAAACTATCTGAGTGGAATTACACATGCCCGTCTGTCATACATGTTTCTGGCTGTCCAAGAAAAGTCTAGCCCTGCAAAGTCTCAAGAAAAATATCCTGAAAATTCATATATGTGTACTCATTAAAATTGAAATAGAAATTACACTCACAAAATTCTGCTGTCTTTACTCTTGATCACAAAACCTTGCTTACATACCTGGGAAATGATATCAAGCGTCTACAGAAAATTCATTTTACTTTGAATAAACCCCCTTACTAAAACTCCTGATTTTGTTCTTGCCGTTCACTTTCTGTCTCCAGAAAACACTGAATAGATATCTAAGCTTCTGCCTTTTCAGCAGGAGTAAAGTGTGGATATAAATAACAGACATTGACTTGGGGAATTATAATCATGAGAGTGACAGTCTCAAAAAAAGAAGCAGAATAATTTTGCATAAGAAAATTATTTTTCAACAGATTAAAATAATGGGAGATCTTCCATTGGCAATATTTGATTGCTTCTAAATGTATTGTGTATTTCTCAAAAGGAAGCAGAGTTGTGTTAACAAGTCCTTTTGGGTCTCAGCCTCCTGACAGAATTTCTCTTTTAAAGACTTTTCTTCTTCCATTTATAGCTAGTCCACAGGTGAGACAATCTTGCATATAATGTAAAATTCTATTTTACTTTCCTGATACTCCAGATAACAAGCAATGAGGAAAACACTTAATTTTAAAACAATGTTGAAAGACAAGGGATGGGATAGAGAAGGAAGAGGCCAGAAAGGGAGAAATCAGAAAGTGTATCATTTAGCCCTGACCTCTACATGCCAATTATGTGGTTAGGAAGGAGGAAAGTGGAGAAATCAGGTGAAGAATCTGTGGATCTATGGATACACTGTGCTGGGAAGAATGCTCTTATTCCCATCTTCTCTGTGGATGTGTTTTGTTCAGAAGGCAGACCGAACTTGGGAAGGAGGAAATGGAGATTCCAGGGCGACTGAAAGGAACAAATGGAGTACAGTTGGAAACCAGTAAAACTGCATATGTCATTTGATGGGTGGGACTGTTTACAGAGCATAATCACTTTAAACACCTTCATGTGAAAAATAGAGGATGAATAGGTATCTAAACTGTCTCAATGCTTCACGTGAGGGAAAAATAAAAAAAATCAGATTCCTGGTTAGAAGTTTTCCATAATTACTGCATCACATTATGGGGCAGATTTTCAAAGTTGTGCTCAGAAATGCAGCTATGTGATGTCTCTTTAAAGTCAGCAGGAACTGCTCGGTTAAGTCTCAGTGCATCGCTTTGAAAATGCACCTCCCTCTCTTTGGGAGGTGGAAAGTGATTTTGTATCCCTGCTTTGGAAAGTTTTTAGTTCTTTAGGAGACTTTTCCCTTTCTGCCTTGCATTTCACCATTTATTCCCAAAACACTTTACTTGTTACAGAACTTTCTATAGCTTAAGCTGTGTTTGCAGTATCCTTTCAGAGGGCTATTACTGAGATTACAGGATTTTTGTTCTCTCCAGTCATGGTCAAAAGATTTTTGCCTCTATTTTTTTCTACTGCTAGCTTACAGGTATTAGTCATGCTTTACTCCAAGGCAAATGCCTAAGCTCATTCCTGAAATGACTATCTATACTGTTAAAATAATGCTACTCATACATTTGAATTTAATTAAGTTTAAATTTTTAAAGCTGCATCAGCATTTTCATTGCAAACCACATAATTGAGCAGCTACCAAAAAAATACCCAAGCTCCAATGCATAATAAAGAGTATGATGACATAAAAATGGTTTGAAATTAGAACAATCTGTACCAACACAGGATTAACCAAACTGTATTCTCTGCTCTACTTTCCCTCAAAATCTTCTTGCAGCAAATAAGATGATGCATTTCTCTCCGATTTTCAAACCTATCATATAAATAAGTCTTAAAATGTTTTTTTTTCTCCCTTTGTGTGTATGCTTTTCCCTGTACATTTTAAATGCAAACCAGCAGTTTGCCTGGTTCTGAAGAAGATAATAAAAAATCATAATACCCCAATTATTCTACTCAGAATACTACTAATGAGGATATTTCCATAATATAAAATGCTGCAGAACTGACAAATAACAAGAAATAAGTTGGTTAGGGTACTATATAAATAAAGTGGAAAAAAAAAATCAAACATTTGCCTGATTTTTTTAAGGCTTCATTTTA
Organism: Mohoua ochrocephala; assembly: GCA_013398855.1. Lineage (NCBI taxonomy): Eukaryota > Metazoa > Chordata > Aves > Passeriformes > Acanthizidae > Mohoua > Mohoua ochrocephala. The sequence goes on from VZTA01020584.1 coordinate 41,945, forward strand.
AATTTAACATAAGGATATTTCAACTTGCCATTTTAAGCCTCTAATTGCAGTTACCATCCTTTGGCTTGGCATCTAAATCACAGTCTGAAGAGACTTATTTTTATACAAGGAGACATCATACAAGGAAAGGTCATGCTCTACGTAATTCTGGCTTTGTTTTGCTGCTTCAGCCTATCATAATATGAAATCTTATCAAACTCTAAACATATTCTTTTTTAACATATTTAAGAGAATAATTAAGGCCAAATATCATGTTGCTTAAATTAAAGGGAGAGAACATGAATCATTCCTTTCACTTCTATAACAGAAATCTAGGGCAACCACGATAAAAGTCACAAAGGCAAAACACATTGCTCTTTATATGAAGGAAGAAAAACACCACATTTTTCAATAGAAGTTACTTTAAATATTGCAAAACATTTGAAAATAATTCCTTAGCTGCTTCTTGCAACGATAGAGATTAATGAGCATAGACCAGGAATCTTTCTCTCCTCTGAACACTGAAGAGAAAATATTCTTCACAATCACAATTTCAGAAATAACTGAGGGCCTTCCTGGAACTGCTTCAATTGAGATGTAGTAGAAAGTAAGAATTTTGAAAGCCTATTTCAAAAATATTTTTCCTGTTTTCTATTTCCTAGAAAGTCTAACTCTCGCAACATCTCCTTGTAAGAGAAGGACTCTCCACCAACCAGTAATCTGTGTCAAAACCATGTACCCACTGCATCGTGGTGCCCCCTGGGGACATACCAGTGCCCACCAGTCTAAGTTGGTGCTCACGACCGCCTTGCAGAGACACTAGCCTGAATCCCTGCTTCTGACCCTGCTTCTTTGCATCTTATAAATGCCCACATGCAGAGCAAGTTCCATTTTTAAAGGGATGCTTGGGTGTTTAGGGTGCCCAAAGACCTATTTAATATTGTTCAAGCATTTCTTAGCAGTACCATGGAGTCAGACACCTTTTGGCTCTTGCAAGTCCACTAAATAATGACCTGCCTATAGGATTTCTAATAATTGCTCAAGTCACACTGAGGGACAGATTTGGGATGTCTCATGGATGTATGTAGCAACACTACTGTGTCCAAAACAAGTCCACCAGGTAGCCAGTGATGACACAGAACCCACAAGAAACCTGTGCTCTTCTGCATCAACAGCTGGAGGCCAGGACATCAGAACTGGCAGCAGATGACTGCTTTTAGGCATCTGAATCCCTGCCCCAAAGCCCATGGCAGGAAAACTGATAGACCATGTGTCTCCTCACTCCCAAATTCATTCTCAGTCATTGAGGCATATTCCCTCATCATATTTTGAAATCCTCAGGACTAGCTAAAGTATACTGGCAAAAATACAAATATGTATTTTAAAAAAGAGTATATCACCATCTGAAGGGCCCTAGGTCTGTTTCAAGACCCATATCAACATGTCATTATCCATTTGAATTTACAGGGCCTGGTTTGTCAATTTTTGTCTAGGAGAAAATTATTCACAAGTTTGAAAAAGTTAGCAGAACATATTCCCTACTAAGAAAGAAGACTTGCCAGGATAGCTAAATGGATTCTGGTACTTTCATGCTTCATTGTTTCCACCAAAAGGAAGATGGTGTTTATTTGCAGAAAGCTTATCAAGTCCCTCAACTTCTGCCAAAGTTCAGTAATTCCAAGTACTCTTTTGTGCAGAGAATTCTAAACTTTTGCTGAACTCTCATCTCATATTCAAATAAATAAAATGTGTTAACATTTCTAGCTAGATTATGCATGAAAATGAAGGTGGAAATAACATTTAATAATAAAACAGCAGTGGGTAGCATGGATTTGATTACAGACTGAGTCTGCATCATCTTGCTTGACTCTAAACTGAATCCTTACCTTGGTGTATCAATGATTAGCAGGAGCAGCACAACAGCAGAGGAGAAAGAAAGGGAAGCAGATGTGTGTGTGTGTGTGTGTGTGTATATATATATATATATGTATGCATGAATGTATTTATCAAATCCAAATCATTCAAGTGTAAAATGGTTAGTCTTCAGCTCTTCATTATTCCACTGTAAATTTTTTCTGGTAATCAAAAAGCTGTCACAAGTGTTGTGACAATATATATCCAAAGCAGGCAATTCAGACCTATACAGCATAAGGCTGCATAAAGAATTCAGTAAGTGCATATCAATACTAAATACAGTTACATAAATCCAAACCTGGCTTTATGTGATTTCTGAACAAAAAAAAAAAGTTAGATTTATCACATTACTTGACAAACTATGAGGTGAGGATGAGGTTTCTGATTTAGCAAGGCACTTAAACATGTATATAAACTCTGCCACATTCTCAGGTCTGATTAATTTCTGACTTAAGCACATGCTTAAATGATTACACTATCAAAAGCAACACTACATTCCTCTTAAAATGTAAATTAAATGTGTCAACTTTCATGAGGTTTTAGTTACATTTTCTCATTCATCTTTATTATTCTGGCTGAAGTAAAACCCGTCGTCTTCAGTTCCTATGGAAATAATAAAAAGAGTTACAGTCCTTCACTACTAACCTTGCAATAAACCAGCAAGCTTCTGCACCAACAATTCAGGCAAAGATATCAGCATGGCTCTGTACAACAGACATGGGAGAAGAATTTGTCTAATACTTCAGCCCATAAAAAATGGCAAGAAGTCAGTAAAGTTACAGTGATTTATACCAGCTAAGGATCTTGCCAGTATTCTCTATGGTACATCTTGACTCAAACACAAAACTATATGCAAAGGAATGTTTTGCGTGAGCAAAATAATCAGAGAAACTGTTAATTGCACAGGGGTATTAAAATTGTTTCATTGCACTGGCTTGCTTTTTAGCCATAAGACAAAATGTACATACAAACCTCTGTTTGGATGAAGAATATCAACATATACAAATCATTAGTCTTCTATCCTTTGCAAATTGACATAATGTATTTAATGTATTTGATAATTTATTGAACTGCACATGTTAATGCAGACAATCAGACTCTTGTGCATTTTTATACACAGGCTATGGGTGGTACTTAAGGAAAAGAATTTGGAGAACATTCCTCAAATGCATATTCTAAGCTATCAATAGAGCAGTCTTAAATTTAAAATGGTAATTTTAAAAGTCTTTTCTCCTCCTAGCTGAGTACCAGGTAACTAATTAATTTTCTGAAGCCTGGAATTTTCGCTTATATGAATTTCAGATCTGCAGATGACAGACATTTGATTTTTCTTTGTCCTGCTTGGAATTCCTCTGTAAACCTTTGGAAACATCTCCTGACTGTCCTATTGCTCTTAGACACATTTGCATAACTCTTACACATAGCACCTACTTACAGTGCATAATAAAAAGCAATTTCTATGTGACAGATTTTCAGGGAGTTCTTCACACTTTTAGCAATGGTGGGTTCTATCCAGTGACTACAAAACATACCCCTATCCCTTCTTGGGGGTTTTCAAGAACCTCTTAATGCTGAGTGAAAACTTACTTCCAGGTTCTCTAGGACCATTCCCTGGATGAGGTCCCATCACAGGGCATGGTTTTCTCAAAGTCTGTTCTCTCAGTAGGAACAGACAAAGTGATCACAGGGTAGGGCTCACTCCCACCTGATTTTGCAATTGCTGTGCAGTTTTTGTAACAGGGCTTAACTGACCAACTGAGACAGTGAAACCTTCTGAAGCTATTGAGAAGTTATTTAGATAAGAACATCCACAATCTTCTTACTTGTTATACAAGGGCAACATCCATGACCCAAACAGTGAAAGGCACATTTCTGACATTGTCTTACACAGGCAAATTACTGAAGACTAAAACATAAACAATTCCATACATTATTAGAGGCACTGATATAGTGTCACAACTCTTAATCTGCACCAAGTGAGATAATTGTACGCTCTTTTTATATGGATGCACCCAAAGATCTACAAATAGCAATTTAAAATAGATGGAGAAGTGCCATTTGATTTCCATAATCTGAGGGCAGAGCAAGTGACAATTACGCAAAACAGAGCTGTGTGTACATAAAGATACAGCAAATGGTCATCTCAAGAAGCACAAAAAACTGTCAAGGAACAGAGTTAAAAATGTTGCAATCTCACAAACAATTGTCTTGCAAATAGCTTTTTTTTTTTTTTTGTGGCCCCTTGCTTTTATCTGATCATTTTAATAGTTTGGAGACTCCTGCAAGATAAGATTTTCTGGGCTGAAAATTATTTATCACAAAAAACATCTATCATATTTGAATGACAAGATTAAACATAACGATGTCCTTGACACATCGTTCATGTCAGTCATCCGTAGGAAAGGGATGTGTGCTTTAGGGGAAACTGTGCAGAAGGCATCATGTAATTTTAAGTAAGACCTCAGATTTCTTTTTCTGTAACCAGGCTGAACTTCCTGAAATTATTTTTTTCCTCCTGCTGATGGCTTCCTGAGGAACTTTTCACCTCTGCAGAGAGCCAGAACACCCAGGGGGGTAGAAGATCTTTAGTTTATTTATGGCTTTTCCAGTAAGAAATCATGAGATTCGTGGCATGTTAACATTTCATGCATTTGGGCAAGGTTTCAGAGAAGAGCTGCAAAAGTCTCAGATACTTATTAGTACTTAAGCAGTATAATGAAACCAGCAATTTACTCATCACTGCCTTGAAACCATTAATTTAATCACTGTGATATTATATCTCTCTATAAATAACAATAAAAACACTTTTTAAAGTAGATAAATACTTTACATGTTCTGAATTTCATTTTCTGGAATGGACTGAACCAACATCAGTTCCTTTTTCATCTAATCTAAATGAGGTAAAGATGATTTAATATGAAATAAATCAATCAACACGTGCCCAGTGTTATTTTATAACTGTCAGTGAAGAGATGTTGTATATGCTTATAATTTCCAAGGAAAAGCAATATATTATCACATCTTTATAATAAAAAATTGCTTTATTGTATGATTATTAAGCTACTTGCTGAAAAGAAAGTGTCAGACTTTGTGAAATATTTCAAGCCAAGAGACTTAAATTTAGTCCTGGAAAATGAAGTGAATGTACTGTGTCTTATGCAAGCATTCATCACTTCATAATTGAGGGTTATAGAAGAAAAAAAACAGGGAAGATTTATGGTGATATACTAAGTAATTTTACCTGTCAGGTTCTTATCTCAAAGGATACTGTCTCATGAGAAAAATACTTTGTGATGGAAACAACAGCTTGATTCTGCTTGCTTGGTATCCCTGATCTGACACAACTGAAACAGCAACAGAACAGTTATGATACACCCCAGCTGGGTTTTGGCTGACTCTTTTTTTGCTGCTTAATGGGTCTTTATGACTTACTAAAACTGAAAGACTGTCTAATTTTGGGGGGATGGCAGGGGCAGAATGGGGGGTTGTTGTACTTTATATAAATGAAGTTTATACAAAGTAAAAACACCATCTTTAATTCAAGATGATCATGAGTGTTTATGATATCGCATCTTATACGGGCTTGGGGGAAGTGTCGGTATGTTCTCACTTGAAATGCTCATGCTCTTTACTTGGTTACTGTCTTATTCCTCCTCTATTTTTTAGAAGGCTGAGGGTATCCAAGATGAGTCCAGAAGTACGTAGAATTCTGCCCAAATTTTCTTGTCCAACAAACCTGTGTACTTCGTAGTTAGAAAGCTTTCCTTCCCTGTAAGCCAAATACCCAGGAGAGTGGGGCTTTGCTGAGACCCGAAGTACTAGATGCTGCATGTTAGTTTGCCTTTAAGTATTTCCTCAGGGTTCAGATGGTCTCAGCTATGTCACAAGGCTGTCTGATTTCTGGCTCTTCACAAGATTACAATCACTGTCATTTACCAAAGGGTACAATTCCTCCCTTTTTAAAGCCAGTCAGAATTTTGGCACGTCATCTGTCTATTTCATTCTAGTATGGCTTTAATTGCTGGGACAAGAGCCAGGAAAAGATCTGGAGTGCCATTTAATGACAGTGGCATGCTGATGTATTGTGGTATTAACCTCGAACTATAACTATAGAAACGCTCATTTTTCTTCAAACTTTCTCTTACATATTTCTTTTCTACTCAATTCCATAAAAAATATCTTCTTTTAAATGTGCTTCACTAAAACAGAAATCTCATTGCCTAAAGAGCACTAATTTTCTCTTAAATTATTTCTCTTTCTCTATCTGGCCAATTTGTTTTTATTTGACAGTTGTTTGTCTTTTAGGGCATTTTTTTTTTGAGATGATCTGATGGTAGTAAAACAAAAAAAAAAAGTGATCTTGCTATACAGACCATTGCTCAATTTTTATTTCTGTAAACGAGCAGTTTGGCAATCTTGTACATGGGCAAACCACCTTCCAGATGGCCTACCAAGTTGTTATAAATCTCTTGTTTAGAATATTTATTGTTCTTGAGAAAAAAGGAATAAAAAAGTGGGGCTTTATATCAATCGTCTGAAATACTAGACCTCAATGTTTAGAGTACCATGAATCTGATTTTGCTTTTTCTTTGTAAAAGTGTATACTTTGTGTCTTTCACCCTCTTCCTTTATTTGTCGACAGAACTAATTCTCAGCAAATTCCAATACTCTATTGGAATGTATTGGAAAAAGCTTTCCTAAATATGTAAAACTTTGAAATAATCGAATTATATTAATAACCATCAGCAGGGCTTTCGAAATGTGATAATGAACTTCAAGAATCAAAAGCCACCTCCATCCTTCCACTCAAAATGCGAAATAAACACACAAAAATGTTCAAAATACATCTGGTTCACAAGCCTGCCTCAAAAAGTTTCCAGGCTCACGGTACAGACAAGAAGTGAGGATGATGGACAGCCCTGCGTTGGGCTGACTCCTTCTCCATTCACCTCCTACGCTTAGAAGCTGTAAGCCAGGCATGTGGATAAAAACACATTGGAAAGCAGAGACGTGGTCACTCTGCTCTGTGGTGGCACAGAGAAACATTGTGGGATTGTGATGAGCAGAGGAATTTGCAGAAAGACGAAAGAGGAGTGAGAAAAGGCTTTACTTCCATTTCCAGTGTGCTGTCAGAAGATGGAAAGGTCAAAGGTAGCAAAGAGAGCTACACAGAGGACATGATGCCATATACTGGGTCCTGTCTCAAGAGTATGGAAAGAAGAGCGCGAGGCCTGTGACTCTGCTCCTGATAAGAAAAAGAAAATACTCTCTTAAAGCTCTGAATGTGATACAAAGTCAGAGAGGTGATATGGGAACATTTTCATACTCTTGCCTGGCTACAGTACTTCAGGAATCATACCTGGGCTTCTACTTCCAGGGACAGTTTGAAACAGTGATATCCAAGTACAAGGATCAATATCCCAGTAACCAAGCTAAAATGACCATATCTACTGGTTCCCTAATCCTGCTATGCATTAAAATACCTGCAGGTTTACGTACAATAACAATTCAGAGATATAAAGGATACTCGTCTTGGTGCAGTCTTTTGGAGAGGCCGGTGTTTGGAAGCAGCTTATTTTCTGTTAGGGGCTCATCTTGAGACTCCTTTGTAAAGAAAATGCAGTGCTACTTCTTTAAGGGTTGTTGGTTTGGTTTGGTTTGGTTTTCTTTTCAGTTTTCTGAGGCACATATCTTTCTTTAAAATCTTCTGTGAAACTCTATTAAAGAGTGTGTTGCATTCCTTCTTATTAAGACGTTAAGAGTCTTTACTCAGGGTTTTATAACTTCAAGTTTCTCTGCAGAGAAAGAAACTCAAATCACAGCAGTCAAAAACTGCAATCATGTTTAAAGTTTGGAAAAATACCAATACTGCAAAGTTCACCTCAAGTACAAATGGCCCTGGAGCACAGCACTTAGTAAAGTAATGCAGTGAGAATCTGAGATATAAAAAGAAGCCAGTCTTCCATATTTACTGACGTTAAGTAGCAACTTACCCCGCCAGCTGTCCCATCGAAAAAGTGATGCAGAAAACAAACTACTGTCTGAAACAAGTAAAAAGTTTTCATTCCCAAAATAGCTGTGATGAAGAAAAAGTGCACTGCAATGTGCTGATGTGAACAGTGTTATGAGTCCTTCTTTAAGATGACTCCTAGAATTTGCATTTTTTGGCTTTTCTTTGATTTCATTTGTATACATGTTTCATGTGTTTGGGAAAATTTCCATATCAGCATCGCTAAAGTTCAGTGGAAATTTTTAAAAATATTGTTTTCTTCCATTGATTCCCTGATTGTCCACCCAGGCTGATCCTTGCTGTTGTAGGAAAGACAAACAGGTTTAGCTTTTCATTTAACCCAAGGCAAGGGGGAAACACAAAGCTGGAGGATGCTAAGGGGCAGCGGTAAGGAGTGTAACTGATGTGATTAAAGACCTCCCTTCCCCTCAAGGAACACAAGGATGCCTCAACTGGACATAAACATTTACTGCTATGATGAGATGTGACATCAAAATGAGGGAAAAGAGGCTTCCCAGTTGGTTGCAGAGCAATCACAACACAAATACAAGATCATTGGTGCCCAATGCAAAAGAGTCAAGGTGTGCAATCAGGAATGGGTGTGGAGGGCTGTAGGAAGAAGGTTGTCAGATTGCATTCTACAGGTTGTCCCACGCTTCACAGCTCAGGGAACACACAACAGCCCGTGGAATCACACTGGACTCCACTTGGACCCCCACACAGCATCTTTGCAACTTGACATAACAGTTGAAAATTAACTTTGAAATAAAGACTCTTTATGAAAGCTACAATAATATCTGGTCTTACCTAACCCCCAAAAAGCCTCATCGGGTAGCATTAAAAAATTAAATCTTGAATTATTTCAAGTTAAATACAAATATGCTCTAAAAAATCTCAGTGTTTTCATAAGAATTTCTTTTGTTAACTGATATCCTGGAATATAACAGAGCAGAAATGTGATTAATAAAACTGAAAGTTATGGAAAAGGTAGATCTGAAGTTTTCCCACTCTATCTTTCTGTCTGCTTCATTATCCAAGAACAATGAGACATTGAACAAAACTGAAGGTGAATTATTGCAGTATGTCTCCATCAGGAGGGTTTCACACTTTCAGTAACTATAGAGAAAACCTAAAGATAATGCATAAAGAAAGAATTTTAGAGTTTTTTAAATGAATTTTAAACCACATAGAAGATAATGCTATCATTTTCTCCTTTGAAGAAAGAACATTCAAAGGTGAACTCGGCTTTCTAAATGGAGGGGTTTCAACATTCCCTTTCAATCGACTTTTGTGAGACCTGAGTATTTCAGTACTCCCACCCACAGCAGTCTCCTGGCTCTGAACAGACCATTTGCAGCACAGCCAGGTGCACTTGGATGTTTTGTACTGCCTTGCCAACGCGCCTTGTGGCCTGCCCCAGTGAAGGAAGCATTATGAGTCTGAACCAGTATTTATTCCAGTTCAGATGTGCTGCTGGGTGAGCTCCTTTTTCTACTACACAGACTGAAAAATGAGCTGTCTCCAGCAGTCATGTTCAAGTGTCAGCTGAATTTGGCTTTGTCCAGTCTTTCATCTTTACTCCTGATATGCTCAGCAAATGTCATCTGCTCTGTGACATTCGGTGTTCATTAGGATTTTTATGTAGACTACCAAAGCGATTTCAAAAAGCAAAAGATCCCTGTCAAGATCAAGCTACATCTGACTTGGACCATCATAAAAGTGAAATTCCCTGAAGAGAAGATCCTGACCCACCCAGTTTGCACGTTTAAGCCCTCTGTTCAGCTACACATATCCAATGTTTGGTGGGAGGGGGTTTTCTCTCAGAATTCAGGAACAATTTTGAGTTGGTCCTCAATTTATTTTTAGTCTATGTCAGTATTTGTAGGGCAGTACTTGAATCAGGGCACAGTGCACAGAAGAATGTCTTGTCTTTAGAGGGTTTGTAAACAAGACCAGGGACAACAACAGAATACAGGCAGGTAATCTGGAAGGAGAATTTATTACCTTGTTGGAGGACAGCAGGATTTATCATACAAAATAATATTTCAGGATACCTAAACCACTTCCAGTGTCAGTTTTCTGAGAAATTGCACTCTAAGAGCATACTTCTTTTAGTCTGTGCTCCTACTGCTAATGAGAGCTGCATAATGATGAGATCAGTAACCAGTACATAGTTCTGTGGTTTAGACTATGTTCTCACCACCGGCAGCAGCACGAAGCTGCATCTAGAACACCCTATGTCCATGCTGGTTATCCGGCAGATTTCTTAAAAATCATTCTTGCATTGTATAAACGTAAGAGTCAAAGATTAGTAAGAAGGTTGTACAGTTGAGGAACTTGTAAGGAGGCATGTTCATTATGTAGGAAAAAAATTAGAAAAAAAAGGCCTTTCACTAGATTTTAACAAAAGAGATAGTTGTTTGGGTTTTCTTTTTTTTTTCTTTTGTTGCTGAGATTCTTCAAGACCTAATGAAAATATCTGCAGCACCCAAAGTTCTTAAAAAACAACAGACTTGAATTTGCAGCATTAGCTTCCCTTATTTCCCTGGACAACCTTTTACTTCAGATACCCAATATCTATAGATAACACTACAGATCCTTCAAGAAAAATAATTCTCTGCGCAGCATTAGTACAACATGGAGTTTTATTACTGCATTATAAAATAAATCAAGAGTAATTTGATTTCTAAAGCAGATGTGTATTAAATAGATACAATTGGGTTTTTTCTCTGAAGAAATTGAATTTATTTTTTTTTTTTTTAGCTAAGGAGATAGCTGAATCCAATAGCTGTTGCACAGTATATCACAAACTTACTTAAAATACCTGAATCATAGAGAAAAGGATATCCACTTTTTTTTTTAATAGTTAATTAACTTGAACAGAAATCCTTGAAAATATCAGTTCAGTCCTGCAGAAGGCTTCACTGAAAGATAAACTGAAGACACAGAAAGATCTCCCTTCTCAAAAAATTCCCTTATTTTTGCTTTAATCTTTCATCCAACAATCTTTTTATTCCAGCTTGCTTGTATCATGGTAGCATGTACTTCAAGATAAGATTCAAGGCTGGGGAGATGTTGAATTACCTCACCATTCGTATTTCTAACTTGATGGAACACCTCCAGCTATGTTATTGATTAGAGGAAAGGTAAAATAAAAAGTCTCCAGAGGCCCCTAAGCATTAAGTCGTGATTATGGCGCACTTGCCTTGCAGCCACCTCCACATTTTGTTCCCCCCGCCCTATGGTGATATGGTCTGACCAGACATTGCATCTGAGCAGACAAAAATGATTCACTCTGCAGCGAGACTCTGCTTTTTGCTGCAAGGACAAGTAAGATTTGTAGCCAGTTCAGTCTGTGAAGGAGCTCAATATGTCACAGAGATCATTGTCAACACTAATTCACAAGAGAGTCCTTGTGTGTTCCCAAAACTCACATCTCTATAGAGTGCATGCAGCCACTGACACCAAACAGCTTGTGCCCAGGAAAGCTACCTACATCTTGCAAGTAGTCTCAGAAATGTAAGACTCCCTAGTTTTGTCCAGTTGCTCCTACTCTTAAGCTTAAGCTGATGCATCTTCACACCAACTTGTAACTTTGTTTGCAAATTTAGTAGTAAAAGGGATTAGGAAAAAATGAGGGGAAAAAGCAGAAGGGTATTTCATGAAAGGAAAGCCTGTACACAGACAAGCTGTCATGGAGGCGACAATATCTGGTGTAGGAAGAAATACTGAAGAGAGTTGACAAGGCAGAGAACGTGACTCAGTTGGGCAGTATTCGGTTACTTGGTCATCGCTGCTGCAGGCATTTCATAGGGCATTTCACATGAGTAGTAGAGACAAATCTTGTAATGGAGACAGCCGCTCAAAGATTGCAACATCCAGCAGATTTGATAGCCTAAGACTACAAGTTCCAGAACTTCAACCACTTTTATTTGAAATAGTTCCTTTTAACACACAATTCCTTGCACAGTGCTTTCTGATTCAGATACACAGAATATATCAGCCCCACTGATGTGTAAGACATGCTTTGTCTTCCAGCTGCATTAAACACATGAGGATCCTTTTGGAAAGAAACAAGCACATGGACTTCATTCAAGCCATCATACTAAGCAGTGTGATGATGATGCCAGGTGGTTTATAAACATTAAATTGAAATGCATCAATAGCAATCCAGAGATTTTTAAATCATACATATTGTGCCCAATCTCAGAGAGCAAAACCATTATGGACAGAAAAAAAGGATGATGATCGGAAATGGAGTATCAAGGAGAAAAACCATACTGTTCAAAATTTTGACTACTATTTCAATTTTACTAGACTATGGGGGATGTTTCTTTTGTTCAGAAGATCTATGGAATTAGAAAACAAAAGTTGACACCTCTCGTCTCATTACAGCCTAGTAACAAGAGAAGCTGTTAGAAGTGAACGTTGTGATGCTCAGTTATGGCTGAAAATGCTACAGACGGTGCCTCTGCTATGGCAGAGCTAACAAGACCCTCAAGCCACAGACATTTCCTGCGGGCTTCCTGAGGAATCCATACTAGCTGCTCATTTTATGTCCCTTTTGACACCAGTTGCCTGCCAATAAAAACTGGCACCATAACAGCACAACCCTTTCTTCCATGGAATGGAGCAAATTTCGTGTCAGAGATCAGGGCTGTTAGACACGCTGCTCTCAACAGCAGAGCTGTGAGACCAGAAACAAGACAGATGCCAATATTGGCACCGCTACCTTTATGGATTGCAGATGCCTTTACTTACTGACAAGCTGAATGCCAATTTTGTTTCTGTCACAGCTTTAGTTTCTATAGAGAAAAAAAGCAGCTTTAAACGAGAAAACTAAGCAATCAGATTTAAGCTACCAACTGTCTGTGGTATATCTAGAAAGACTCCACAGGAAGCGCTGACAATGATCCAAAACTCGCGTATCAGATAACTCTAAAAAATGCACTCTCAATACATTCTCCTAAAATTACTTTTGCTTCCTTAGTGCTTCTTCATTTGGGAACAAGATCTCTCTCTCCAAGCTACATCCTGCCATGCCATAAAAGCTCCTCCGAGATCATTTCTTCAAGGAAAGCAAAAAGTTGTCTTGACCACATTTGGAAGTTTATCCCTTGATGAAATGAGGTCAACAGTTTACCCCTCATCCTGTGTCTGGAGGCATATTCATTTGCCTTTGCAAAAGAAAAAGGTATTTGACCTTCATTTGAAATTTGTCTGCCAGCTTATTCTGCCAATTTCTTTCCTATATTTGTAAGGTTTTTACTTTTTAAGCACAGGCCAGGCATGTTATAGATTTCAGTTTTCACAAATCAAAGAAAACAGAGGTCTCTGTCTTCAAAATTACCATGGTGGTCTTTATTTTTTTTTTTCTTATTTCAAAGCTAAGCCATTTTTATTTGATATTACAGGGAAGGAGTGTACTTGAAATACCTTTCGTTATTATTACTTAGTGTTTATAAAATAACAATAATATGCAGATCTCATCTCCTTTTATTTTTAATCTCTAGATCTGACATGGCAAGCGAATCAGGATTACAAGTCCTATTTAATAAAATGAGGCATGGAGTCAGATGATATAACCAAAATTATGGGAAAAGTAGTGAAAAATTCAAAACAGCATCCAGCTCTCCAACATCCTAACTTGATACCACACCTCTAACTACCCTTTCTCATAACAATACCTAGCACAAACATTATGGTTTAAAAATTCACCAATACAACAAAGTTTATTTCAAGACAAGTTTTTCTCTCCCTATTGGCTACCAGATACAGCAAATACTACAAGGTCCTCCACAGCCAAATTTTCATTTCTCAGATACAAACGAGCTTGTCTGCCCCAGTACGATTGAGAGAACCTGACAGACATGTCTGACATGTTGACTTGTCTGACATTTACTTAAAGAGAAACTCTGTGAGCAAATACTTCCCTCGTTTTGGGGTTTGGTTTTTTTTGGTTTTTTTTCAGATGAAACTGTTGGGGCTGCAAGTCTTTATTTGTAGGTGTCGACAGGATCAAACACCAGAAATGAAGAAGTCTCTTGGTACAGAGACTTCTAGTGACCGGCTTCAACAGAATGCCACAGCTGTGTGTGAAGAGTTGTGTGTGGTATTCACCAGCTGTCGATGTTTCCACCCCTCACATCCCATTCACAGGAAGCCAGCAATCCATGTTGGAGAGCTTTACTTGCTGCTCTGATAACACAGCGCTGCACTGGGAAACCGCTGACTGCATGGCACTTCGCAAAGGTCATTGCATGGATGGGAAACCAAAGCACACAGAAAAAGTGATTTTACACAGGAGAATCTCAAAGATGCAGAACAAGACGTAATGAAATCCAAAGTTCTTGACTTCCAGGCAAGACCACTAGTCTTCAGGCCTGCTGCAAAACTCATTGTGGGAATATGAGTTTACTCATATAGGGTGTTAACACAAATACAGCTATTTTTGTTAATTCTTTGAAGATTTGAGACGCTGTAGCACCATCGATTTTGCTACCTTTGCTAGCTTCTCTGGCGATGGAATGTTCAAACCATGTTGTTTCATTCTGCTGAACAGAAAACTAGCAATTTTATGGGGTTTTTTTAATATTAGCTTGTATGTCAATACAACAACTCAATACAGATATCAGCAGTTACAGCAAAGTCGGAAATGGGATATAAGTTTCTCCTAAGTTCTCTGTTCACACAGCTGTGAAAAAAACCCCATGCTTTGGAAACAAAGACTCTTTTTGCACTGAAAGGAAAGTTTACAAAAGCTGTATCAACTGACTTCAGAAACCCAGAACACTGTTTTGAGTTATGACATATAAACACAGCAATGCATGACAAGGCTCAAGGTGATCTGAAGATGTGGATCAAGTATACAAAAGTCCAAAGGAGGAAAAAAAAAGAATCAAAAGAGAACACAGCTTCCAAGGCAATACTTAAGTTGGCGTTAACTTGTTTTGGGGAGTTTATGATACAGTTAAAAATTATGTGTTCAAAATGTTTTTTTAGCTCCAAATTTCAGTGCACGCCACTTCTGATTCATTCACAGATGTCACATAACACATGATGTATGTTGCAATACTGACCTAATACTGTGCATTTAATCACATTTTCAAGAACCTTTAAAATTACTAACTACCTCAAACTTGTTCCTTAAAGGGATTACTTCTTTCTGTGCATGCCTGCTTTCTCCTCTCAGTACTCCTCATATTTAAGAAAATTCTGGTTCCACCAAAACATGTGCTTTACATTAAAAAGTAGGGGTTTTTTTTAATCATACAGTCATTAACAAACTTTTTAGGTCAAAACCAGAAGGGTTAGAAGGTGGAATATGGCCAGCCAGCCAGAGCCTAGTCACCTCCAGAAGCACGGAATTGGATGAACATTTGCTGTGATCTAGCATGGCAATTAATATGGTCCTCAGTTAAGATAATTGCAGTGGTGACAGACATACCTGAGTAAAGCAATTTAGACACTTTTTTACTTGTGCTGTGCTATTAGACAGGGTGCACATACTAACATTTGAGTCGGTCCAATGCTTCTTCATTTAGAGTTTTAGACCTCCCACTCCCTGTTACAGATTAATGGGTTGTTTTTTTCCAGATCCTAGGACTGTTCTTCTTTTATCTTTGAACACTGTCTGTTCACGTGCTTTCTCAAAAGCTATTAACAGTCTTCTACTTCTTAGCTCTATTCAATAGGGAACATTAACATTTGAATGGACTTCTTCTGCTGTGGGCAACATTCTGTGTATTCAAGGGTCAGAAGCTATCTGGGCGAAGATTACAATAATTTTCATGTTGTATCTTATTGATATGAACGTAGCCACACACAGAGAGGTCACGTTCTGTTTTTGCCCTTGGCTTGCAAAATTTGGGAAAAGTTTGCAGTAATTAAAAAAAAAATCTATTTTCATTAGAGAGATTTATTTCTTCCTACTTTTTGAATTCTAAAGGGTGGGGGAAATTTAAGAGTTGGTTGTAGTGAAAAACAGCATAAGGTAACATGCTCAGCACCTTGCATTCATGCCAGCTTGATAAGACGAAATGAATGTTGTCCAGTGAGTATGAGAAAGAGGATGAAGATCATACTGCTGGCAACCTGGCAGTGTAGCAGTAGGAAGGTTAATTAAGGGTAGAACTTATTATGACTTGCTCCAAGAAAAAGTATTCCCTCAATGACGGTGGACAGCTGTAAGACAACCAATGTATGTCTGAGGAATTTTATTTTTCTTCTTCTTTTTTTTTTTTTTTTTAAAAAAAAAGATTACTCTCTCATAGTGTTTATTCTCTTTCTTGCACTTTTGAAATGACACATAAACCCATAAAACTAACAAGGTAACATAAAGTTCCTTAGATATGCAATATTTCCCAGTCTTGGCTTCTTAAAGACATTCAGCTTCTCAAGGGTAAAGGAATGAAATATTCTGTTTAATGATTCACCAAGTATTTTTCCAAAACAGGAGGGAGAAGGGCTACAGACTGTTTTCAGTTTTCATTTCGGTGCCCAGACTCTAACATTGAGAAGAACCAGTGAAGTGAAATTTTTCAGAGAAGACTGCTAACCAGAACATCAACCTGTCTCGTTCACTGTCCTGGGATTACTGCTGCACTTCAACTCTCTTATGCCTAATAAACTCAACACATTCTTCCAGGTAATGCCTCAGTGGAATGTCAATTTTGTTCATTAGAAAAGCTTTCTGATTCTGAGTAAAGAATTTGAAATAGAGTTCCCAGTAAAAGAAACACTGGTTTAGTCAGCTACAATGATTTGATTGGAGTTACTTGAGACGACAGCAGTACCTGTGTGCAATGGTAAACATGCTCTTTGCTACTCAGCTGAGGCATTTCCAGCTTACCTACTTCTTGGGGGGGACATGTTTGAAGCAGACCACATACTTCAGATGTAAGAATAATACAGCAAATGCACAAAGTTCCTGCCAACATCCCTCCTCGGACCTGCCTCTGTATTCTGCCAAACCAGTTATACGTGAGGGGTAGAGGGAATTACACTGAAATTAGGAAGTAACACTGGCATCAAGTCAGCATAACAGAGAGAATTAGGGTGCTTATCTCTGGCAAAGACTGCAGCATTATGCAGTTTCTTTTTCAGCCACTTTGCTGCTTCTGTGTATGTGAGATTAGACACGGGATTAACTGAATTTCTCAAAAAATTAAAGGAACACATCTGCAGGTCTCAGAGAGCACGGTAATGCTAGAAAATGCTGAAAACACTTTATTAGTTATATTGCCAAGATTAGCATTGTTGCATACCATGTCCCCAAGCCACGCAGTCCTTTGTGACTACAAAAGTTGCCAAGGCCTGTCCTTAGATGTGCATGGTGTCTTTTGATACTGAAGAGCAGAACTGGTTCCTTCAGGGAAAGGATTCTTCATTCTGCTTAGAAGCATTCTGCCATAGGAGATAATATTTGTCATGAAGGGTTCATCTAATTTAGTGCATTTCAACAGAGCTAATTTAGAGGGCTATAATTTAGAAACTTGTATTATCTTGCTATTCTATGCCTTTTTGGAGTACACGATACATGTGGGATAATTTCTCTCTGACTTCACCATGCATCTTGCTACAGTAAGAAGGATTTGTCTCACATACCATACAGGGCTCTTTTTCTGGGCATTTCTTGGTTTGCTGCTTTCAGCTTAGTACAGTGTTCCTTTGTAAATTATACAAAACACACAGGCAAGCTCAGTACAGGTACTCATTGCCCTAGATAGGCACGGAAATTTTACAGCCCATTTGCCAGTGCTTTTAAAAAAACCCCACTATTTTCTTTTGGGTTTAGTTCAATTCTGTTTTCTTGCCTTCACTTCTTTTTTTCAGTATTTTGATGGACTTATACATTTACTAACTGCCACCAGAAAAATAGAGGTTGAAAAATATGGAGAACCATCCTAACACAGACATCCACAGGAGTGAAAAGTCTGTATGTATATGCCCACACACTGTCATTCCCAGGCTGTTCTGAGAGCTGCTTAGCGATAGCTGAGATTCTGGGCCAGCCACTTTTGTAATAATTTTTTTCACTCTTTCTATTGTTGTAAGTGAAAAAAAAAATGGCAGTCCTCCAGTGACCAAATTAAGAACAACCCAACTGCATTTTGTCCAAAGCTATTCATTCATACAAGCAGTATTATAAAATGTTCTAATTAAATGCAAGGCAGCATATTATATATCATCTTTCTAATTTCAGAGAAGGGCTCACCATACAATTATTAACAAACTAAAATAAAATATTTTAAAAAGCTTTTCCAGTCAAATCCATTTGCGGCTGCGCTTTTATGAATAGCTCTTTGTTTTCTTTAGTACTGCATGATGAAATTCAGCCTTGCCATTTTTATTCCCGACAAGACAAGAGGCATAAGGTGTTAGCAGCCAAAGATGATAAGCCATGTTACCTTCAGTGTATCATTGCTGCCAGAAATGCAAGGCCTTTCGTGTGCAAGGTCAGACCCTGATACCGGGATGTCTCAGCAGACAGGGAACTTAGTGCCACAGCGATTTTCCTTCACCTTACCAGGAAGAATGACTTCAATTATTTTATCTTGTATGTCTAGCAATTGCCTCACTTTGCCAGCACAGAGGACTGACCTTTGTGTCACCTTCAGGTGATGTTTCTGATAGAAACATGGGCTCCAACAAGAGAACTGATTGACAACAGCAGAATTAGCAGCTGCCATCTGGAGCAGCTACCGAGGAGGTTTGGAGCTCTAGCTATCGAAAAACAGGACCTCCCTTTGATGTGTAATGTTTTTGTTCTTTCCAGGGCTGATATTTGTGACCAGCAAAGATCACCAACTTGGATGTTTCTGTTATGGTTTCTCCTTATTCCCCTAAAACGCAGGCAGGACCTGTTCTCAGCACACACTATTATCCTGACAAATATGTTCTCCAGCAGTGGAGCCCATTGACCCCAGCTGTTGTCAAAATCGTCAAAGAGGCAAGAATTCATAGGGGAATTAAAGTTTGGACCCTAACAAAATTTAAGTGACATTTTTCTGTCCTACCCCACAATAAACAACCAGCTGAAGTTGAATCTGTCTCCTTGATGTGCAAACCACATTTATAAAAGCTTTAGGCCTGCCTTCTCTAGGAGAAATAAAGGCTTCATGACTGCAGGAATCCAGGGATCTGCATGCTAGGAGACATTTTTTGCAATAAATTATTACAAAGAATTCCTTTGTTTGTGTTATTTCTGTCCTTCTTCATGGAAATATCTTGTTTCTGAAAGGATTGCACCTCATCAGTTCTGACACAGTCCATAAATCTGTAAAATATAGAGGCATTTATTTATCATCTAGTTTGGACCATTAGTCGTCTGCCTTTGCTGCTTTTCTTTTCAAATAAAAATGCTCTTCTAACCACAGAAACAGTGAATTACCGTTTGGATACAGACATGATGGGTAGGCAGAGACTACAGCACTGAGGCTGCCTGCTTCATGCACACATCATACACATCAGATTAGACCATGCTATATCTGCACACTTTTTCATAAAAGCATTTACCTGAAGTTTTCAAGTGAATTTCTTCTGAATCTGTCACCCTATACCCTGTTGATTGCACTGTGCAGGGAGATGATTAATTTACATACTAAAAAGGTCAATGTTGAAAAAATCTGTATTAACGGTGCATAATCATCGCATTCAAGTGAAACAGAAAACTGTATGAACCCAGGAATTAATTTTGCCTTTTTACCTCTAAGTACACAGTCTTGAGACATCTTTGGGGAGACATAACGCAGCATTTTAGGATAAGTCAAGCGATTGGCAAGCATGTTCATAATATAAACCTTTCTGATTACTAATAGGAACAAAAAATAGCGGAGAGACCAACATAAAATATGTGTTAGATTCATCATCTAAAATATGTAATTAATTCAAGGGTGTGTTACATTTGCATAATAGCTGCCTTTTATTTTCAGACCCAGTTAACAGGATACAAGCCCTCATAATAGGCTTTGAATTACATTATTAGTTTATTTAATTTACTGTATGCAATAATGCAACCAGAATACAGACTGCTAAAAATATTTATAAATTTGCATTCAAGTGTGATTATCCAAAATATTAAGGATTAATTCCTCTTCTAGTGTAAATTGGCATAACTCCCTGTACTTGATGTGATTTTCCCCTGCTAATTAAAGTATAAATGCATCCATGTTGTTTCTGTCAGCCGAAGTTATAAACTCTGCAAGGCTGATGCACCTCTGACATATTTTTCTGCTGTATCGTGGTCTGATTGATCAGCTGTGGTAAAAGACACAAAGACTGGGGTTCAAAAGGAAATCTAGACTACTACTGCTACTTCCATGAAAATTATCCAGTCCTATTTTTAACCTCTATCCTGCAGCTTCTGTATATGCCACATCTCACAAAACATATGGACTTCACTTAAAATTGTTTAAGAGATAATTGCTGCGGTTTTGCTATTTCCTCTCTGATTTCCCTCTCTGATTCTCACATGGTCTCTCTCCTGCCTAATAATCCTTTCTACTCTCATGAATTCCAATGTAATTACTTCTTATTACATCAAGTGTTTTCTTGTTTCTATGATAATTTCCTTTATTTAAAAATTCTGTTTCTACAGAGATTAGAGTATTCATCAGTTAATTTCAAGCCGAGTCCTATAT
Source organism: Mohoua ochrocephala (assembly GCA_013398855.1). NCBI lineage: Eukaryota > Metazoa > Chordata > Aves > Passeriformes > Acanthizidae > Mohoua > Mohoua ochrocephala. Next base: position 62,489 of record VZTA01020584.1, read on the forward strand.
GGCACACTACTACTGATAACTAAAAAAAAAATCTTCCATAGTTTTGGAAAAAATACCAAATAGCTAGCAATTTTTTGCTGGAAGAGGCCACGTGGAAGTGAAATACACTCTCCAGCACTGTTCTCTTTTCCAGAATTTCCTTCCTGAGGGAACACAGCCATCTGCCTCCCTGACAGCCCTGACAGAGCCCCACTCTTCCTCAGACCTTCCATTCATCCTCAAACAGTGTGGTAAACCTGTGTTTGCCTAGGACTCAGACAATCCAAGTAGATATATTATTGTTTACCTCCAATAGTAGCAGAGGGGAGAACGACATAAATACAAAAATGAACCTTAAAAAACCCAACAAAATTATGCTGGACAATTTAGCATTTCCTGAGGCTATACAAAATATACCACAAAATCTCTCTTTGCTATAATGTTTTTAATTAAGGTTTTCTTTCATGGATTTCTTTCAAGGATTTTTGGTTTTCCGCCAAAAACAATCCCCCCCTGTGCCACTTCTCAGTGGAGTGGTTATCAAATATGTTAATAATAACAATAACAGAGACATCAGCCCTTCCAGCCATTAAGTAATGCCAATAACTTTAAGACTGACTCTGAAGGAAGAGGGCAGGGGCATTTCAAATGAGCCAAGGAAGACTGCCACTAGATAACTTACTGATCCATTTTTCCTTCTCACATCATTTCCAAGTTCCTGTCACTTTTGCAACATCCAAATCAGATCTGCTTGCAGAATCAGGTGAATTCAAGGACAGGCTAAAGACCTCAACACCTTGTTTCACCAAGTGAAGTGATTAAAGATCCCTGTTAAAGATTCCAACAATCAAAGCTGATGCTTTAAGAAACCACAGAACCTATCACCACCAAAGGCCTGAGCCTGTGTGGTGCCTCCTGCACTCACACCAATGGACTCATCTCATTCACTCAGCTCCTCACGTATGAGAAGTAAAGCCCATAATTTTTTAATGCTATCTTTCGTCCTTTTAATTCTGTCCTGTAAATCCCTCGCCTCACTTTCCCAGGAATGACATCTGTATGCAACAGTTCACACAGAGATAATGGTCCTGGGGAGAGTTGTTTGCAGAATATGTAGCTCTTCAGTTCTATATTACTTTACAGCCTTTTAAAAAATATAGGGTCTACAGAACATACAATATTTTTTAGTAGCCATCACTTATATGTCACTGGGAGAATTTGAATTGGAATTGTTATACTTAGTTTTACTGAAATTTTCTTTTAAGTAATGTATGCTGTGCAATGAAAGACCAAAGACCGAATCTTGCTAGAGAATTTGTCCCACTAACCCTGATTTTCACCACTTTGCCTATGCAATCCTCTGAATCTTACCCACCCACAGAATGATATAGGTTCCAATGGTCCTCTGGGTATCAACTGATCCACACAGTTCTCAAACCTGACCCAATTTAGAGGAATCAGGGACCTTCTCATTGCAGTCAAGAATATCTCCAAGGATAGAGATATTAGAAGTCTGTGAGAAATATAGTACAATATCTGATGAATGTCACAATGAAAAAACTTCTCTTAATATCTAATCAGAATTTCCCCTTATCCTTTTACTCTCCACCTCTAAAGAAATGATAAATCACTTGGGACATGTATATAATTAATTTTTCTTACACATGTGTTTGTCATTTTCACATGCAGTCAAAGTGGTTTAAATTAAATGAATTATGTGGTCTGCCATTTGAAGTCCTCCTTTAGTTTTCTTTATATTCATAAGGAAGGTTCAGAGCGGACTTATTTAAAAGTTTCAGTGTTTTGAGATCCTTTATCATTTTCAATGCTGGGCTTGCTCTAACTCACTGGAGTTATTAATTCTGTATTTCCTTCACAGCTCCTTTAGAACTAGCAAGTAGAGGAGTTTTTATGATATCACTGGCTCATATACTTCTCTATAAGGAAATTTTGAACAATGACTTTGAAAAAGTTCTTTAATTTAAATCAGCTTCCTTTATCATACTGAAGAGATTCTGATTTTCAATGTCATCCATTGTTCTAATACCCTGGTATTCACACTAAAGCAGATATTTAAAGAGATGCGAACAAAAGTTCAATAACACGGAAATTTTCAAATAGAGTTTATTCTAAAGTAATGAGATATAACAGTGTAAATTTCACATTTTCCACGAAAGAACAGCAATTCATGCACACATTTACAGTAACTGGTGCTGAAATTACAGTGGGCAAGTTGCAGAGACCCGTACTGACAAGACAACCTCCCACATCCGACACTAGGTTGGGCTTCACAAGCCTGACTTGGATACAGCGGTTCCCATGTGAAGAGTTGGCCACCTCTGACTGGGTTTTGTACCATGGAGGACGAAAAGGGTGGAAGTGCTGAAACACATGGCTACCCTCCAGTAATAAAGGAGGGATGAATGGAAACCCCTCTGGGTGAGAAGGGCTGGGGACCATACCTCCTCCTCCAGTGAACATTCTCAGTGCCCAGCACCATGCAAAAGCTGAGTGCAAAATACCACACCACCATGGCCCTGATGCACCGTCAGCCCTGCCTGTCCCTGCTCACCCCTCTCTGTGTTATCCCACCCTGCCACAGGCCAGGACCGCATTTCAGCCCCCCAGGCCTGTCAGCCCCTGCTCCTGAAACATCACTGCAGGGCCAGTGTCCATTCCTGGCCATGGGATGCTCCAAACTGAGTCCACATGTTTCCAGGGAGGTGACTGAAGCCTGGGGTTGGGGCTGCCCTAAGGTCTCACATCTGCCCTGCTCCTGGCCTTGCTGGTGGGGCAGGCACTGGCTGCCAGACCCTGCCCTGACAGACTCCACTGGGGCTGGACACGTGCATTTCAAAGGAAAGCAGTTGTCCAAAAACATCTAATCTTGAAGTACAGGGTTAATACCTGAATCCAAGTCTCTCAAAGGTGCCCAAACCATGAGGGCAGAGCCTCTCACAGCCCTTTCCTAGCCACAGGATCTCTTGGCTCGGTTCAGTGCCTGCTGTAGATCCCAGGTTTTGATACAGGAGCGGACGGTGAGTAATGCTGTGAATTCTTCTTCTGGAGCTGGGCACCTGCCTTTCAGCTTTGCAACCCCAGTAGTTTTAGAGTCTTGAGACCTTTTTTTTTCCCAGTCTGCACTTCAGTGCCTTTTGATCTATCTCTCTTACTGAGAAGTTACTTTGCAAGGGAAATTTTAGAAGTCCAGAGGGGTCTACTTTATTCTTTGTACTCATTGCAATAAAGACCAAAATTGAACGAGTAGGAGGCAATACCAAATGAGGGAAATGGATTTCATCACCCTTAGGCTATTTCAACTCACTCAACTAACGCTCTTCTTTACACTAGGATCCTCTAGGCATTGCAGGAAGCCAATAGTTTTTAAATGCAAAGTTAGTAATCATTAGCAAGAAACACAGAATCTCTTTCCAGCTGGTGAAGCAGACAGGCCTGGAGGTGAAGGAAGCAGACAGGGGTTAGGAAAGGCTGTCTTTTGTATGCCTTCTCCAGGAAAGGATTGAACAGAATGCTGCTACTTACCCGAAAGCAAATATCACCACAATATTTAAGATCCACTCAGTGAGATCTGCCAGAAGGAAAGAATTTGTAGGGCATAAAGTAGAAGAATATTCACAGATCCTTATGTACCTCTGCCTGTGATATAAACTCCACAGCAGGACTTCAGGTTGATGTTCTTGTTCAGACACAAAACTAAAAACATTCTAATCTTTTTTTATACTGTTTCGGTGCCAGTACAGGCCTACCCACCGTAATTGTATTATAATATGGCAAGTACTATGTTCCAAGGTGGCTTTAGCCAAGAGAACTGGCATATCTGAACAGATGTGTCTACACTGCAGTTACTTGAAATTGTGCAGACATAACCGAGTTGCCTTTAAACTAGATCATTTGGGTAGTCAGCTCACCTTAAAATTTCGTAAAAGCATTACCAGCATTGATTCTGTCATTCCAGGAGGAGCCCTCTGTGCAGGGCTCTTCAGACATAAAAAGGAGAGAAGAGTAAAGGAGAAGTGTTCTGTGCTCAGCAGTAAAATTGCCTCTCCTGCTGCTGACAAGAGGGTGAAAAATTGGGTACAAGGACCTGTACTTCTAGGGTAATGCCAATACCCTGAGCAACAGCCACCACCAGGCCTGCCTGACCTGGCAGACACCCCCACCATTAGTTTTACCACAGATCATGGGGATTTCAATTTACTCACTTTTGCTGCTCTGAAGTGTCTTGGTGCCTCAATGCTATTAGGCCCTGTGCTCCAAGGCTAACAGCTCATGGAAGAGTCTGTACCTGCATTAACACTTAGTGTCTAAAAAACTGACACAGACTTTTAGACAGGGAAAATCATCACACGCTGAGAACTGGGGAAAAGCAGACTGAACTCTTCTCCTGCTTTCTCTTGAACTTCTCTTGACCCATCCCTCACAGTGCTACTTTCTTGCTCTATCGCAATTTGGACCAAGCAACTTAAACTGTAAAATTTAAGCCTTGTAACTTATTCTTGAATTCTTCACCTGTTCTGTGAAGGATCAATGAAGTCACCTGCTGAGATCTTGTCCTTGAAGGCAAACACATGTTGTGAACCCTGCCTTTACCATGCAATATGCTGCAAATATTAAAATTATTTTCTGCAAATCCGTGTACAGAAGTATAATGAAGATACACTTGAAATGGTGCAAATACCACCACTGTTCCCAATGCAACTCGTGTACATGCATGGCACCTTGTGATGGTATCCCTTCAATACACATCAGGCTTAAGCTTTTGAGATAAACCTGACTGAAGTATGGCTATCTACACAGGAAATTGAGAGGAGAAATAGAAAACACATAAAACCATGTCAGTGAGGGAAGCAAGTGCCAATTTTGGCCTGAGCATGTAATATAATCAGTACTTCCATAAGAAAAATGGCATTTAGCAAAATCTTTTTGTAAGAAACTCATCAAGGAAGCATATGCTGATAATTAAAATCCGTGGCTGATCCAACTCAGAGATTTGCATTGTCACAAGATCCAAGGTATTCAGTACACACTGTGGTCACTTGAGGAAACCCACTGTGAATCACTGCCCTCTTCAGAATGTATGTTCTGTGACAAATACAGCAGAGTTTCTCTTTGATGCATAAAGACCTTTACGATGTCAAGTATTTGGATCATCTCAGTTATAACCTGAACATCATGGTTTGTCAAGGCCTAGGCCAAGGCTAGGATGTTATGCATGACATCAAACTCTACCCTCTGTCTCTAGCAAGTGAGTGATGTTCACTACTTTGTCGTGCAATGAGTCTTCAGTGCACTTACACTGGCACTTGTTCAGACTGCCTACATCTACCACAGGCCTGCTGATACTGCCAGGGTGCAGGGGCACCACAGGACACGGCACACATTTGGCAGATGCAGGACTGGCATGCCAACTGTTTCTCATTAGCACCTTCTCCTCCAGACCTCGCTCCTGCAAAGGCACCAGGAACAACATTGCACACTGCTCCTGGCCCTGTCCCTAGAATCCTTCCACACATGTTGCTTTTCCACGCTTGATTCCTCTCCCATGCATCAGTGGCTCATCCTATATCTGCTAAAACGCTTTATCAACCCTATCGCAAACTAGGCACTTCTAAATCCTAAACATTAAACTAGAACTTGGCCCTAAACAAATTAACATAAAATGTTCAAATTTAAAACAACTTAGAGTACCAATGACTGACTCTCTCCCAAACTTCGGTTCCGTAACACTTACCTGGAGGTAATACCATTTACTCAAAGTAGACCCTCCCCCCCATAGAAGTTTTCTATAGGCACCAGTGTAGGTCATCCAGGTATGACAAATGTAACAAGTTAGAGGAGGCTGAAGGTTCACAGTTGGCTGGAAATAACTGGAATTAAATTTAGGTGTCTTGAATTGCATTTGTATTCATGAATGAGCTACACTCACATGCCTGTAACAATCTAGTCACACAGGCCTTTCAGTACTCTTAATTTTCCTTGGGCGAGGTTTAGATCCAGTGACTAATAGCCAAGACAAAATACAGTTGTTTTTAATGACAAATCACCTGACCAAGCCTCTGTTTTAGCCATCTGTGCATATTTCACTAAATCTCTCTTCCAGAATTAAATACTTAGAGACACTAGAAGCCACAGGAGAGTGCATTAAAAAGCAGTAGAACTCAAGACACACAGAAGGAGAGAGAAGAGGCATCTTTAGCTCTTTGGCAAGTGCTTAGAGTTTGAAAAATACTAATGCTGAAGCTTATAGCAGAGAAAAATTCTTCCTTCTTCTTGGGTTCCAGGCCAAAACAATCACGTGTATTTAGTGTGAAAGTACTGCATTTACCATTTTAAATTCTATTCCCATCGTAATTCAAAACCACTTATGAGAAAATAAATTTTATCAGTGAAGATGTAAAAATCATAATATCCCACTTGGAAAATAAAATAGGTGTTAAAAGAAACATCAACTATATATTTTGATGGGTTAGCCCCACTGGTCTACCTCAGCCTTTCCAATCATGAAGATGTTAACATGAAATTTACTCTTGAAGACTCTTGAGGACCTACTCAAGAGAGTTGAGTAAGTTGAAATGGTGGAGACAATGCTAACTTACAGCAAATACCAGTTCACTCAGCGGTGAAGTGAGGCAAATTGAAGCGAACTGTTTGGAAGGTCCTATTAGTCACACTACTATACCAACAAGCAGCTAATACCATAATTTTTGAGGAACTGAAGAATTTCTTAAAAGATAAGTCCGAATAGCCAAGTCTGTAGAGTTTTTTTGAATTCCAGCTTTCACCAAAACTTACCTATATGCCTGAATGTATGTGGCTCGCTTGCCTGTAAGCTTGACTACCTTTCCCAGCTGTAACAGTTGGTCTTGTCTCTCTCTCTCTCCCTTCTGGAAGTCAATGTGGAAGTCAATGGAACGATATCATCAGATCATTTTGGCTGCAGCACTTCTCATCTTTAGCCAACCAAACAGTGTTTAAGTATTGTAGTACAGTGGGAATGCCCTATTGATCTAGGGTATGTTTAGTGTGTAGAGAGTGGATAGGTCCCTGAGGGCTTCTGCCTGCCCTCACCCTTGCTCTGGGAGGTCCCAGGAGCACTGTGCAGAAACCTCTGCTTCCCCTGGTCTCAACAGCATCGAGCTGGGACTTTATGGCAGCACACATGAGCCACCACCCCCTGCACAAGCACAACTCGTTCGGCGTTCTCAGTCCCTTGGGAAACACAGACATGTTTGGTAGCACGCACTGACTGGTGTGGCACCTCAGCAGGACTCCACAGAGCTGGGTGATTGCTACTCTGTCCTGGTTTGAGACAAAATTCGGAGGAACGCTCTGAGAGGAACGTCTCCTCTACAGAAGGCAGGTTACAGCCACCCCTCCCCCACCAGGTTTGGGAAAAAAAATTCCTGGAAGGAAAGTGAAAGAAGGGAAAAAACCCATTTATTTAACAAACACATGGGAAAAGAATAATGCTAAATAATAAAACCTCTCGCTGTGGAGAGAAAACCTGGGAAGATTTTAGAGTCCTTTCCGTGGGTATGGTCTCCCTCTCCCTCTCCCCCCTCTTCGGAGCTGGGTCGGCTCAGGCCCCTCCGGGCCGAGGTGTGAGGCCTCCCAGTGAGGTTCTGATGTTCTGGTGTTCTGAACAGTCCAGAAGAGAAGAAGAAAAAACCAAAGTCCCAGGGAAACAAAGGAGCTGAACTCTCCGTCTCTCTCCTCCAAGAAAAGGAGCCAAGAGCCAGGGAAAGCAGGAAGATGCTTGCCTCTGCTCTGCAGCAGCAGCAGCAGCAGCTATCTCCCCCATGTCCTTGAACTCAAAAACTGCTTTGAAAAGTTCGTCTGGCTTTTTTTCTTTCTCTCGCACCCAGTTTTAAAGACACAGAAAGGCACAGGAATCATGTCTGGGCATAGAGCGGCGATAGGGGACACACATCATAAGGTCACCCCAAGACACACTCTCAGTGAAGTCATGTGTTGTCTACACATGTATTCCACTTGTAGCTACATACTAAAACATGGCATCATTCTATTACAGCTCAGAGAAGGTATTCATGAAAGGGTAAGAATAGATATCCCTACAAGTGAATTTTAGCCTTGGTCTTCTAAAACCTGTTCCTCAGGCCCTCAATCTATACTGGTTTAGTAGCTTTCCTCACAACCCAGTACATTGTATTTTTGTGGTGATTTTCCTTTGCATAGCTAAAAAAACCCCTCACAGGCCATTTTTCATGTGTAAAAAGTACACAGACACAGTTTTTCCACTGTTAATATAAACACTATCCTTTTGTGAATTCAGCCTTAGAGTATTTTGATAGGCAGATAAATAAGGACTTTCACCACAGTCTCTTATTCCCAGGTGGGTGTTATTTTCTGTAGTGTTATTACCACCTGTATAAATAGCAGCACTACTGCTGGTGTAATTTGGACTGCTGTGGATGTATACACTCAAAGCACAATTAGATAGTTCTAGCTGTTCACCTATAAAATGATAACTGCAGTCACCTGGCATTTGGTAAATATATTCAGCAACCTCAGAGCTCCAGAACATCTCCCTAATTTGCCACAAATAAAGAACACTGCATAAAGCCTGGCATTCCTTGTGAAGCTAGCAGAAGGGGGAATACAGCACATTCAGACGCCAAGGTACTTCGGCTGCAGACATCCACTAACAATTTTTATTATGTAAGCTTTCTAGGCTTGAACAAGAGCCCTCCTACAGCATCGTGTTTCTCCGATGAAATTAAGGATTTGCTATGTATCCTAGCAAATATACAGATCCAGAATGAAAACATATTTACAGTGCTGCAGCACTCTTAAGTCTGAATATCCACTAGGAAATTTAAAACTAGGTTTGGCTTGGTTTGGTTGGTGTCCGTTGTTACATAATTAAAGGTCTGGACCCTTATGTCAATATTTGTAATGAAAATCATTAAAGAATAACTAATGTTGTAGTCCATAAACATGAGCACTGTAAAGGGAAACATGTATTCTTACCTAGAGGTATATTCTTAAAAGACCTGTGCGATGTTTCACAAAGATAAACAAAGAGGTATGTCCTTAAACCTCTAATGAAGTAACACTGCATCAGTAATAAACTGTGACACAGCATCACAGTAGTCTTTAGCTATATAATGTCATTAAGGAACGAAATTCTTGATTTTCTATTTGCATCCCTTAAAGGGCAGCAAAATCTTTCTGTCATAAATGCATTAGGAGCAGCTAGGAGCGTTTAAAGCAGCTAAATTTCAGTTCTTCATTTGGAGTACCCAATCCAGTAATGTTATGGGATGTGTTTACATTATATGTCAATTCTCAACTTCTATTTCTTCCTCCTCTGTCAAGTTTATTGATTTACCACTGCAGAATATGATAATTTCATCTGAGGCACTGCCTTCCCTGATAACTCTTTTCATCACCAACTAAAGGGGAATATGTGGGATGAAACTCTAGCGCACTGTTGAAAAGAGTAATTTGTTTCAGAGATTCAAATAATATCGCCTCCTTTGATTGAGCAAAATACATTAATTTTTCAGAGTTAAATCTAGTCAATAAATTCCCCCAAAAGCGACATTTTAACTGATTACAATCCTACAACCTTGATGTCACTGTGGATATTAATACTTAAAATTAAGAAGCTTGATTGCCATCTCTTCATCATACTTACAAGTTTACTGAACTAATTAAAAATATATTAAAATTAATGAAACTTTGAAAGTGATTAAAGTGGTTTCACACCAGGAGAAAGACACTTGAAACATCAATTCTGCCTGTGTGTTTACATCTACCATGATTGAGAGTGTTTATAATTCAGCATTTTCATTAAGGAACAACAATTCATTTTCTCCTTTTTAGAAATGCAACACTTAAATTTACAGTATTTTCTGTTCTAATTGTAAATATAAATGTGGTGCAGATTTAACAAAATACAATTTATCAAATGACAAATCCAAACAGGAGCTCTTCCACTACCTTTAGAGGATTGAGTTGCACCCTATGACACTGGCAGGTAGAAGTAAGGAAATAAAAGGCAAACCATATTTTTCTTCTTTTAGCTAGGCCTACGAAAGTGACATTACAGTAGTACTGCAATATTCTAAGTACCTCCTCTGACTCCTATTTTTACATTGTTTACAAATGCTGTAGTTGGAATAGAAAATATTTCATGCATGTAACAAATTTAATTTGATTCTGTCCTTAAGCAGTCTGGAAATAGAAATTATTAAACAGATAATTTAAGTGAGGGAATTCCTTTTTCCCCCCACTGTCTAGTTACGCTAGTCATTATCTCACATTGTTACTCTCCAATGGAACTGATTTCTAAAGTAGCTACTTGGAGAAATACTTGCAATATTGCCAAAGGAAAGAAGTTTCCATGAGTGACACGTTTTAGCTGGCCTGCTCGAGTCTGAATATCTGTTCTTTTTCATAGGTAGCAAATCCTCTCCTTTCATAAGAAACAAGACATTTCTGTACCAATACCAAAATTCTTCTAACGGAATTATAAATGCATTATTGTACCACCTGCCTTTCTTTGTATGAATATCTCAAAAGGTTAATTCCTAGACATTTTCCCCTTCTGCATCTAAATGAGTGCTGTTGTAATGCTGTATAGAATCCTAGAATCATAGAATGGTTCAGGTTGCAAGGGTCCTTAAAGATCATCTGGTTCTAAGCCCATGCCATGGGCACAGACACCTTTCACTACTCCAGGTTGCTCAGACCCCCACCCAAAAGGGCATGTAACAAGGAAGAAGTTGACAATGGAATATTAGAGGAAAATAAGATTCAGACAAAAAGAAGAAACCCCCTTTTTACAAAGCCAGAATCGCTTCCTTTAAATTCAAAGCAAGAATCAAAGAACACACAGATGCAGTAATTCCTGAGTGTATTTGGAGAATCCTTGCTTAATCCAGTGTCAATGTCAGGCAAGAACTTCAGAAGTAAAGAGGCAATTAGAGAGGAGGGAGTGAGACACAAGACATGAGAGACTGGCATGCAGTAAAGTACACGGGTTTGCTTCAGTCTCATGCCCTGAGGTGATGCTTGAGAAAACATCTGTTACATTTGGCGAAATTTCATTTTGCCTGACTTTTATTTATATTCCACTTTGTAAGAATAAATACCCTTAAAATGCCTAAATATTAAATACATAAAGCTGCCAGCAATTATTTATGTGAACACAGGCATGGACTGGGACTTTGCAGAAGAGAATCGCAAAGGTATTTATTAGTCACAATCTCCTACAGCAAGACCTAGCTTAACTAAAATACATATTATTCAAGAAACCCAAGCTAATGAAGGTTTTGGTTTATAATCTAGTCCATTTTAATAATTCAGTATGAACTAGACCAAAATTATGTAAAATTTAATTTGAAGCCCTTTTAGCCATGAAAGCCAGCTCTTGCACATTACATTGAATTACCCGACTGGTTTCTAAGAAGTCACTTATGCATGTCTATTACTTATAAGGTATTTTTTGCAACATGCTGTATCTACTAAAGCATTCTTTGCTATTTTTCTGCCAAATGTATTGCTACATGTATACCTTTACATAGAAATTAATGAAAAATTGTCCTTCTTTGTAAATCATTAAGATCCCCCTATTTTAATATCATTTATTAAGAGGTTGATGGGAAAATATCCTACCAGTTAATTTAAACATGTGGTAAAGGTAATGTTTTTTAATATTTATTAAAGGTCTTTGATTCACCACAGAGTCAATGCACCAGGATAAAGAAGAAAAATGCACTCAGTAGAAGGGAAATCTCCCCAGGATGTATATGAATATCATTAACACATATTAAAACCTGACAATGTTGTGTTAACAAATATTCAAGCTGATTCAAGAATCCCAGCAGGAGAACGAGTGCGTTCTTTCACCTTGCAGTTTTTGAATTGGCACAGGCTGGGCAATGAAAAGTATGGTGGAGGGAAGTGTTGAAAACAGCTTCACAGTTTGCTTGCATAGAACGTGATAATGGAGTCAAGCACAGCACTTACTAAATCACTTTATCTAGGCATTTGGCCACCAGCAGTAAACAGATATGAAGAGCAGCACTGGATGCTCTACTGGTATATGAAGAACCCTATTGGATAATGAAGAAAACAAGATACTAAAAAGGAGAAAGAAAAGCAGATCATGCTTTTAAAAGAGTAAAATAAAACTGACATAAGAGGAAAAGAGAAAGAGAGAAAGAAAATGAGAGAGAGAAAGAAAGAGAGAAAGAGAAAATTAAAATAGGTGTAAGGCAAATAGATGTGGATTTGATCTCCAGACTACTACAGGAAAGATGTTTGAAATCGCCCAGTATTACATTCAGAAAAATCAAACCAAAAGCAGTCTTCATATCAAATTTCAAAATCAAGTGAAAAAAGGAAACAAAAAGGGTCTGAGTTGACAATCAGGTGTGGAAGATAAAATATCAGAAAATATTAGGAGGAGCATTTAGCCAGAGTCTCTAGTCATCTAAAAATAGGTGTTAACTAAGTTAAGTTATGCGGCCAAGCTCCCACAGCCAGTGAAATGTATTCAGCTTTAAATCTGACTCAGCTGCTGAAAAGTCTCTGAACTTAGATTGTGTATATTATTAGTCCTGTATTTGGAGAACTCTGAAGTTAGAGTGTCTCTGTTACAAGATTTGTATTGGAAGAACAGACACATAGGTGTATTTATTGTTCAAATCACTTACATTAATCTTTCTGAAATCTTTCAGAACAAGTCTTGTAATACACTATAAGGTAGATATGAGCTGGGAATAGCCATGGTCCAGCACATGGGTCCAATGGAACGGTGAAACAAGACATGTTCAATCTGATACAGCACTAAAAAAAACCCCTAACACAAGTTTTATATACAAGAGCATCAGGCATACAAATACGTGCATGTGTTTGTGTATACATTTTGGCAACCCTCTGAACCTGAGGAATATGTCAGATTTTATCTTTCAGGTTGGGTCACGTGTATCAACTAAGCAAAAATGTTGCACTATTAAGATCTTCTGATGAACATAAGCTAAAAAGAATGTAGCCCACAAATGTAAATGCTTGTGTTCTTTCATGAACACTTTTAAGCTCTGAAGCATTGTTGTGAAAGCAGTGATCTACCAGAAAATTGTTTCAAATGTTTGTGAAAAAAATCCTCGGCTTGTTGATAGTAAAAGTAGTATTCATAAATATGTTTTAAATGTTTTTATCAGCAAAACAGAGCAATACTCAGATGTTTTTTCCATCTGGACTGTGAGGAGTTTTCACTTACACACTGTAAAATACAGGATAACTCAGCACTTTAAAAATAATCAAAGTGAGAATCATGTGCGCTCAGAAAAGTGTGGATTTTTTTTATTTTATTTAATATGTAATAAATAAAGCATATCTCCTCATGGTTTCCTAATTCCCTTTTTTCTTTGTTCTGGTTATCATTTTTGCTACACAAGAACTGCCCAGCCTGGAAGTCAGATGGAAACTCTGATACCACCAAACACGTAACCATGTAGATGTTTTTCACTGAAGACTGAGACTCAGACAGGAGCATTCACACAAAACAGCTGTATTCAGATTACACTGAACAAACTGGTGGCATGGAGAAGAATACGTTCTTTGAACTTTTTATTATTTCAGTGTACAATTTTGGAGATAGAAGGTAGCTCCCCAAGAGCATCGAAGGCTCATGTTTACAAGCACAAACATAATGTTAAATTACCTCCTTCTCTCTCATTGCCCTCAAAAAAACCTCCTTATCCAAAAGTATCCAGCACAACTCAGGCCTAAAGACTGTCTTTTGGGTCTTTTAGTTGACAGCTATCTTTGTTAGATTCCTCACATCCCACTACTATGTTCCTCCATACAGCTTCTTCAAGCTACCCCTGAGATGCCCTGAGAGCAACCCAACTGAAACAGCTACAAGCAAGAGGTCCAGGTGCAACAACACAATGGAGATCACCATCCACATCCACACCTAGTCCAAATGACTCTTACCTAAGAGATGCCCTTTTGAAGGAGTTTTATATCACATCCCTATATCTCCCCTTCCAGAAAATCATACCTCATGCAGGTCTCAACAGCTCAAGCATCCCCTGTGCCCCCCTTCACACAGACAAAAGGAAGAGACTTCCCCAAAGGAAGCCTCCCACGTTCACATGGTAGATCTTATTTAGGTTTAGCTGAAGTGTTTGAACACCAGCACCTGTGTACATTTTGTTTGTTTGCTTGCTTGGGGTTTTTTTTTTGCCTCAGAGTCCTGCGTGCTCTTCTCACGATTTTTTGAAATGACCCATCTGTTTAATCACACAGAAGGATTTCGGTCATCTGTCAGGAGAGGCTACACCAACATAAGCTTCCACTGCCAATCACAGTGATCCAGACAGGGTTTCCTTTCACTTTAGGTAGGTTATAGGAAAAACAGTGCCTGCTACTACCCACAGTCATAGCAGCATCTCTGAGAAGTGGTAAGCAGTCACTTGGAAGCATTTCACAAGCATTTCAAAGGAGGCTACGGATCGGGATTTGTCAAGAGGCACTGTCCAGCAGTGGGACTCTTTCCCACGCAGGGTCTTATGTAACCATTCCCAAGGTTACCAACAGCTAGGGCTATCTCCTTCTTAAGCAAGTCTACCGCTCACTTTTGCATCTCTATGCATCTATTGGTTTTCAACGAGCATTCTTTGTCTATAGGTGTTTGAATCTTGCCTATACGCCTTCTTTCCCTAAGGGCATGCCCAGCCTGTGGCACAGAGGGAGATCTCAGCTGGTTTCATCCAGAGATTTGGAGAAAATTTAGGTGGTACCTCTGAGGAAGAGGCAGCTGGAGTGTGAACTCTCTGGGGTAAGCCGGTGCCTGTGCTCTTATTCTGGTGCATGTACATGAAAATATATGGAGTATGATTAGTACTCAACATCCACAATAAGGCAGCTTATTTTACATGCAAATATTTCTTCTTGGGTTTCAGTCTTCTAATTGTGAAAATTATACCCTAAGATTAAATCTGGTAGGTGTTTGGAAGGTGTGTGAGAGAGGAGACTATACCCCTTGAGGCAGGCAGAAGCACAGGTGATTTGTGCCTTAAGCTCTACACACTACACCAGTGTACCTTCAAACAGAAAGAAGTCTTTCCTGCTTAATGACAGAGTCCGAACCCAGAAATATCATAGAGCTGCTTGCTCTTAAGTGGAGTTGGAACAGATTCCTGCAGGCTCTGAGGTGTGCTGACCTCATGATGTCTTCTGTGCTGGTATGGAAACAATCTCACCAGCAGCCCCAATGGCTTGCCTTGAAAGTACACTCAGTGATTACTATAGAAATTGAGAACTGACAGAAGAGGTCATCACCAGTATCAGGTACTGAGGCACCGTGCTGGCAGTTAACAATTTGCTAAGATGCATGCAGGTGGGTGCCTTGCCACTGTGGAAGCTGGCATTCTGCGGGGCAAACAGGCTGCGGCAACAGGGTGCACACACAGACACACAGACGGAGCGCTGTGGATATTGTGGATGCTCATCAGGGTAAATCAGCTGGACAATGCCTCACAGACCTTCACAACAAATGTATTGGTGGATTTGACATGACAACTCTCCACGAGATTGCTGTGGCAAGCTTCCAAGAGCTGATGCATGCTCATTCTTGAGCTATTGTCAAGAACGGGAAATGGGAGCCTAGCTAAAATAATTGCCTGTCAAAAATGAGTCACTTAGAAAAGCACAGCATCAGCCATGTTAGGGAGGAAAAGGATTCATCGGAGACATGTTATCCACTGAGGGTGCCTCGTTTGAGAGTAGTCAGCATGGCTTCTTTAAGGTGAAAGAAGGGGGTTAAGTAGGTAGCCGAAAACTACCCACGTGATACAACTGGATTCCCAAGAGGCTTCTTAAAACTCTTTCGTCAAAGAGAAAGAAAATAAGCATGCACAGAAAATGCATACAAAAATCAAAAGAGAAAATAGGATTAATGGTCATTTCTCAGTGCAGTCACTAGTCAAATTCTGCATGGAATGGTGCTGAAACTTGTACTGTTTAAGATAGTCATATTTTATCACCTTGAGAAGAGGATGAGCAAGGAGAAAATTTGAAGATAATTCACAAAAACCAAGGCACTAAGAACAAGAACTACCATGATGACTTTTTCTTACCTTAAAGGGCCAAGCAGCTGGACAATAAATTGATAGGTGAAATTCAGTGCAGATAAATGTAAAGTGATGCAGATGAGGAAAACCAATCTTCACTTCACACAAAAATTATGAGCTCTGTACTGACTATTACCACTTGGGAACAAGACCTTCATGTTATCATATACAGTTCCATAAAAAGCATCAGGTTACTGTTCTATAGCTGTTGAAAGAGCAAAACAATGAATGTTTGGAATTACCAGGAAGAGAATAGAGAACAAAGCAAAAATCATCAAGCTGCAGTATAAATCCATGTTTTGCCAATGCCTTGAATATTCCGTTCAGTTCTGCTCTCCTCATCTGCAAAAGGTTCATAGAACGCCCACAGGGATAAATAAAAGCAGGAAAAGCTTCAGTAAGAGGAAGAGTCTCGAACTGTTCATTATGGAAAAGAGGCTTCTTAGGGGCTTAGAGTAAAGGTCCAAGAAATCCTTAGCAACATAAAGAAGGTGGGCAGAGACCAATCACTTACTGTCTCTTCCAACACAACAACTAAGGCCAAACAAACAAGATCTGGGTTCAAAAGCAGCAAAAGGAGCTAGTTCTTCATGCAAGTGGGTAGTACACCTGTGGAGCTCCTTGCTATTGTGGCTGTGAAAAAACACATATGGGAGTAAAAGGAAGCCAGGCAAGTACTGCATAAATAGGCAAATGCCAGACAAATCCTACACAGCACCACAACCAACTAGAAAACCTCAGAAAATAACCTACAGTGACCCGAGCAGTTGCAGCTATAAGAGGAAGTATCTTGTTCGTGGTGTGAACAATATAACATTTCTTTTGTTCTTAGCTCTCACAGTGAACCCCCTGCAGCTGCCTTTCCAGCCTGAAATAAGTGGTCTGTTGTTGATGATTCTGGGCTGTGGGGGAGAAGAAAGCGGTACTAGTGATGCCCACATGCCAGAGACTGCATCCAGCTCCATCCAGGGCACTGTGACTCCTGAGATGATCAGATGCTTAGCACCTCAGCACGAGCAGTTGCATCTCTATTTTTTTGGCCTTCTCTGAAAACAGTTTCACTTTAAAGTCCATATTTTCTGCACATACAAGTGTATGTTTGTATATTGGTTCATTAACAAGTTAAATAAATCACCATTAAAAGCCAACCACTGCTCATATCTGCTCTGTGAGATAAGGTCATTGTTGCCTACTCTAAGCAAAAGGGGTGGCTGAAGTACTTCAGGAACACCAATACAGTAACATTTCTGTTGTCATGCAATCGCTACATTTTTTTCCAGTCTCCTCCTTCTGCTCTTTCTTTTTAGCCGTTTGCTAGTGGATAGGTCCCTACTGACGTATGAATGAGGCATGAACTTCCTTCTGTGATCTTCATGTTCTCTTGATTGTTTTGGGCTCTTTACCTCTGCTTTCTGTCTGCTCGATTTAATTGGCACTGGATCAGAATCAGAAAAGCATAGGCTCAGCGTGGCAGATGGCAGCCCTGGATATGTCTCTGCTAGAATTGGACATCATGATGCATCCCCAAAAAGGCTTTTCTAAGTATAGACAAGATCTATATCTTCTCATTTTTAAGGCATTAAATATTGGCAGTAAACCTAAAGAAATTTTGGGAGTTTGGGGTATCATCTATATCTACTATTACTCACGGAATAGAATAAGAGAATGTCTGGGGAGCGGCACAGCAGGGGATTCATTTTTAGATCTATCAAACGCATCAAGTGATATTAGTCCAGAAACTGTGCCATGCAAGTTCTGGTCTCTGGTTACTGACAGGCTAGGGAGGAGAAAAAAACCCACTGAGCAAGCGCATCATATGTAATATCCAGTACTACCCATCTAGTGTGCAATGATCATTCTCCCCACGCCAAAGAGTGGAGCAGATCCAGACCCGCTTCTCAGCCACACAATCCCAATGTTCTGTGTGGAGGGCCTTGCATAAGGGGCTGGCATAATTCTGTGCAGTATATGAGCAGTAGCTCATGTATCAGCCTCCAGATGACATACGTTTAGTAGGATCCTTTAGACTTGGCAAGCTTTTCCTGGAGATTTTGGAGCTTTTAGTTTCAGATTTAGCCCAGCAGATTTACCACCAAGAATAAGAAACCGTTTCTACCTCCCAAATTCCAGTACAGCAGAAACCAGTATCTAAAGGAGTCGTTATTGCTACCAAAGCTTAGTTGTTTACATCAGAAATACCATTTTATTCTCACCCCATTTCAACTGCTTTTTGGATATAGCTAATGCCTTAAAAAAGGTGCCAAAAGGGAGTCCTTTCTCTGCATGAACAAAAATCACTGCTTTTAGCTTCTGTTTTATTTCTGTTTTGTCTGTATTTCAGAAGAAGTCCGAGGCTTTAAATAGCAATTTGGAATCAGTGTTTCCTGCTGTACTTCTTCTCTTTCAGTCAGGGCTATAGTATGCACACTTTGAAAGGACAATCCTTTTGTCTCTCCAACTGAACATTAAACACTGCCAGAGCAGCAGAGCAGAGGGCCACTGGGAGGTGGGCAGAGACTGCCAGCTAGTAAATCTGAAGAAAGTGTGATGAAATCCTCTTCTCAGCTACACTGCCTGTCTATTGACAACTAGAAAACACTTCCCTTAAAAAAACTGTTCGTGGCATTCAGCCATATACCCTTCTGGAAAGTAATGGACAAATAATACCGTAGCAAAATTATTAAAATTATAAAGGTCCATCTCAGGCACTAAAAAATATTGCCCTTTTCTATTCTGAATGTCTTCATTATTTAGAACAAATGCTTGACCACAGACCCGTACTTTACCCATATGTCAGGTATTTCTTTTTTCCCCATCTATATATACTCATACGACACATAAATACAGGCAAACAGATACATACATATTTAAACCCACAAATATCTTGTAGAGAACACAGCATACTTTGTTTTCCAAAACAGCATGTTTTGGAAAGACATTCTGAAGTTGTATACACACGAAAGTCAATGCCAACCAATAGTGTCATTCCAGATATATGCAGTAAAGCCAAAGTTGCAGCAACCCAGTAGTGGGATCCCAGCTCAGTCTGCCTGGTTTCAGTACAGATCCCCCTCCCCAGTGCAAGCCTGGGTCCCTCACCTCTTGAATGATGAGGCAGCAGGCCTTGATTTTCCTCAATTTCCAATGCATTACTACTGATCTGTGCTTCAGCCTCTCCCATTCTCAAAAGCAGCATTCCTCACTGCTTTCCTTCCCCCTCAAAGGGTTTACGGACATTAGTGACACTGAAAGGACTCTGTTCCCTCCCCATACCCCACAGAGCTCTCACCTTTATCCTTGCTGGTCCCGGTGGGGTAAAGACTTTTTCATACCCACGGCCAGCTGTTCCTCTGCTTAGAGTAGGCTCCTCCATGGATGCACGTGGCCTTCCTGCTGCACGCTGAATCGATTCAGGCAAGGTCTTTGAGTGGGAGCTGGTGAATCTGAGGATGCTGCAGCTGCTGTTTGAAGCATCAGCTGGTAAATGTTTTCTCTCTGCAGGCACCAACCTCTGCTGTCAGCCTTGTTCCCCCTCATGACTAAGTACCCAGTGCTGCACACATTTGGTACCAGGAGCTTTATGCACCTACTGCTCTGCGGAGATAGGAGTCAGGGTGTCAGCAGCGTGGAGTATTTTCTTGGGAGATTTAAAGCCCAGACAGACTACACAAGAGTTTAATGCTGACTATTACTGCCTTTCTTGCAACTGCAGTCTGGCCTTTGAGATAGGTATTAAATGAGAACAGGTTTCACAGCAGTTAATTTCAGGCATCTGATTCACTCTCCGGCCCTGCCTCCCCTCCCTTCTCTTCACGGAGCTCAGGCAAAGCAGAGAATCTGAGGCAAGGAGCCCACATTCCATGCAGCCATACCCACAGCAACCCCAAGTGTCAACAGCTTCAAAATTGGCACTTCCCAGACATTCATCCTCATCTGTCTCTGCCCAAATAAGTGCTATATTTGTTTAAATACAGGGAACCCAAACACTGGGGATGCCCTGCCTCTGTATTCGTGAATGGAGAGTCTCACAGTGATACCTTAGGTTTTAAGTTTTATGTTTTTCAACTCCTGCCCTGCCTGGTGTGTAACTCTGAAGTTCCTTGTGGCCTGTGAGCTGCTGTTCTCTCATGCTGGTCAGACACAACAAACCTCTGCAGGCTTCCACTCCAAGGACACCAGGCCCCAAAATGTGTAAACTAAAAGCCTCTAAAGGGGGGCAAACTTGGGGTAACTCCATCATGAAACTGAGGTGATCATTGGAGACTTAACCCTGATATGCAAATGAACCAAACCTATCAAAGTGTGAAGAACCCGTGACCCAGGGTCCATCTTGGGTGTAGCCTCTGGACTGCCCAGGGTGCACCTTTGAAGGCCCTTCAAATAAATACCTCCTTTTATTCTCTTAATTCTTGTTTAGTCTCTGTGTTTTAGGTGGCCACTTAAGGCATCAACAGTATGGCCTGAAGACGGCTCCTGCCTGCACTGAGATCTCACTTCACTCCTGCAATGGAAAAGGCAGAGGACAGTGTCTCTGGAGTTAGGCTTCCCTAAGGATGCTTCTCCAGATTTCATCTATTGATGAGTACTCTGCTAAGACCTGCCATGCAAGTGGCAAAGGCTTCCGGACCCTTGGTGCCTCATTCCTCCTCCCTGTGGTAGAGCGTGTGGGCTCCTGGCCAGCCTGGATTAAAGGATCCTTGTAGCAATGGGGAACAAAGCCAGCAGACCGCCTTGTTTGTCCAAAGAAAATCCGTTTACTGCCAGAAATCGCCCCCTCTTTATACCTTTAATTTCCACCAGACACAGCTGAAACCACACCGAAGCCTAACAGAGCTGAACAGAAGAAGGCTACTCATTGGCTGGCTCAGCTGCGGTGCTGCTGCCCGCGTCCTGTCACCCAATCAGCTTCCCGTTCATACGCTGGCCACGCGCTCCTCCAGCCAATCACAGTCTCACTTCCAGCTGTCCTTCAACCGACCCTCTCCTCACTCCCTCTCCCCCCTCAACCGACCCCACCGTCCCTCCCGCAGCTGTGCCTTTCCCACAGGGCCTGCTGGTGAGCACAACCCTTAACAACTTTAACACATATAACCCCCTATTCCTTGATTAAAGGATCCTTAGTAGTACCACAGAATCATATATTTGTTCATAATATTTTTCGGGCTTATTTATTTTATGTTACTGAGTCACTGATATCGGCGGTTATCATTCAGAGCTCGCATTTTCTCCACACCGGGCTGGGCAGGCAGTGGGCTGACGTAGCCATTCCTTCTGCATCCTTCATTTCTCTAGCTAAAATATAGATGTTCCCCTGCGCTTCAATTGGTTCTCAGCAGCAACATAAATCAAGTAAAAATATTTCTTTAATTTCCCTTCTCTAAAATTTGTTGAACCTCCACCTCTTCAAGATGGCCACATGCTGTTCAGAATTGATCCCTAAATCAGGAACATCCTTCTTTTCCTCCTTCTCAAACACTTCTATGTTAATTTTTAACAGACTTTCTTCACACATTTTGGTCTTGAAGGAGATGTATTTTCCACATTTCTGTTTTGCTTCCAGCTTCTACCAAATGATGCTATTACAAAAACCATTGCTTTCTTATTTCATTTAGACTGACTATCAAACACTAGATAAGTGTAAAACACAGGACATCTTCTGAGAAAACAAATGCTGGTAAAAGAGAGGAACTGGAAGAAAGGGCCATATAGAAACTCTTCCCAGGGCACGAGCCAGAGAAAATGGCCTTTCTGTTTCTCTTTTATTTGTGCAATATTTTAGATTTCTCTGTGACAGAGCCATATAAAACCCTAAAATTGCAGTGTCTCAGCTCCAGGCAGTGTTTAACTCATTAAAAATCTTTCTCCCAAGCAGGTTGTGACCTGCAGAGGTACCAAACTATGTCTAACCCAAAGTCTTTAAACTCATCAAAACTACAGAGTGGCACAAAACCAGGGCAGGCTAAGCCTACATATACTACGCCTTTAGTGTAGTAGTTTCTTCTCCTTAGTTTCTTCTTGAAGAAATGTGCTCCTTAATGTTTCACTGTACACCCAGGAGCTCATTAAACATATCCTTCTAGGTCTCTTAAAAAAAACTAAGGATTGCTAAAGAAAGAAACACTCATAGAGCTGGAACTTCATATTACCTTACTCTGCCAGCCCAGCCACACTTACTCGTTTGCTTCCCTAAGACCTCCAAAATTACTTTTCTCTCTGATATTATTGCATGCTGTTTTCCACAGGATATCTTTAAATACTTAAATAGCACTTGTTTTTATTTCCCATAGCCAGTTACTCTTGCTCTTGCTGTATTTTGCTCCTCTAAGCTCCTAACACACTGACATCAGATAATACTTAGTTCTCTTGTAGATACTGTCCTTGATGAAACAGTGAACTGTCCAGTAAGGTCCCAGCTCTGGCAACCCTAGCCAGTGATCCACCTCTACTTAGATGAAATGATTTATTGGTCATGCTACATCCCATTCCATATCTTTTATTTAAAAAAAAAAAGAAAAAAAAAAAAAAGGCAAGCGCCACTTCACTTCCCTCGAGCCACCCCTCTCAGAGGGAATCTGTGGCTGTCCTGCAGTGTCCCTGGCCACAGGGGTCGGCCACTGCTGACAGGAGCTGGCTGCTGTCACTGCTGTGCTGTCCTTCCTGAGTGGGGAAGGGGGCTCGCAGAGTGTCAGCTGGGGAGGCGCTGGAGGCAAAGGAGGAGGGAAGGGCTCCTTGCTTGGGTTCCAGTAATGAGTTTATTCCAGAGGGTCCAGGGGCGAGGAAGAGCAAGAACTCAATGAGGGTCCAGGGTTATAAAGGGTACAGATCAACCAATCAGGGCACAGCAGATATTTGAGGGACAACCAGGGGAACAAACAGGAAAGGAGGGAGGAGGGATTAGGGAAAGGTAAACCAATAGGACATCGAATAAGGGCGAAGATTCCAGAACAGAATACATATGCAACAGGGGAATAAATATTCAACATAAGGGGAAAACACATGCAACTGGGACATAACAAACAGGAGGACGTTGGGAGATCACATTAACTTAGCAGGGATTCTCCTCCTCAGAGTGCTCCCACCACTGAATGGGCAGAGCCCGGTGTGCGACAGGGCTCTGTGGCCCCTCAGAGGGCTGAATCACCACAACAGGCAAGCAAGAAATATTGCCTGTTTCTCAATGCACTGGAAGACAAGTTTTAAAACTAGATCATGCCCCTCTTTCTGTAGCTAAGGCGTAGAAAATACTGGAAAAAAGCCCCAATTTTTTTTTCAGAGGAATTAAGATGGATGGATAGCTAGACATGCATTGGTGGATTCCAGTGTTTGCAGTAGAACAGTAATTTCTAATGAACGGCCTGCATTTGGCAGTTCCCAGGGTTTGCTTTTCTCCACACCATGCCCTGTTAATGAGATCCAACCCATCACACAGAAAGATGTAACTACTGCAGTAGAGCTTCTGCCAGTGTGAAGCACGGAGAATCTGTTCTCCCAAAGCACGATATTCCTTGACATTCTACTTACAAAAATACGTGAATAAAGAACATTTGGCTGAATGCTCCAAGTTCATTGTGATAGAATCAGCTTTTCATCATTCTGTATTTGTTGAAAAAACGAGACGAAAAGCTATGGTTAAACAACTCGGGGAACGCACCTTAATTTCTACCTATTTTCTAGCCTGCTGGAAGATTTGTCTCCCATGTTTACTTGCACATAACCTTAAGGAATATTCCCTGCTGCTTCTCTTTCCATCTCAGGAGCTCAGAAGAACTTTTCAAACAAGAATATGCTGCTTATCACACAACCTCTGTGGCTCTCAGCAGTCTAGGTATCTCTTAGCATGTAGGCATCAGGCAAACAATATGGTATCCTCAAGGCTATACAAGGAGCTCAGAGGGACCTATGCCTTAGTCACAGCTACTTTTTCTTCTGTTCTCAAGTACCTTAAGAATTAATCCTGACAAGACTGATTTTTTTAATAAAGAAAAGAATGCCAATTTTTTCAGGCATTCAAAACTAAATAATCACTTTTCATATTCTTCTCCTGCCCTTTTCAGAGACAAAATGGAAATATGAAGGAAAGGGAAGGAAAAGAAAAACGAGTTTACAGCAGAGAATCATAAAAGAAAGCCAGAGGAATCACACCTTTTACACCCCAGCTTTTAAACATGTAATAAATGTTACACTGACATTTTTGCTTATTTAGTGAAAAATTTTGGCAAATGTTTGACTAACTCACTTGTTCAACTCAAGAGCATTATCAATAGTACACGATTTTAATCCTGTTCCAGGTTTATGTGTTTTTGGAGAAGGAAGCTGAAAGGTTCATTACTTTATGCTGATATTTAAAGCCTTTATTGCATGTTGTATTTATACTGGAAAGTTTAAACTTTTCATACTTTCGGAACATTTCTTCATTTTTTCTTGTTTTTTTGCAAAAAGCAAATATGTGAGGTTAGTGAAAAACACAACAGCTTGGGAGTGGGGGAAGATAAAAATCAAAAGGTAAAATTCTTGTTGCGACACATTTTTAAGATGCTTTCTCATACTCACATGATGGGAAGAATGCAGGATGTGCAGAAAGAAGCCAGAGAGACAACTCCTTAGTAATTATTCTGAAGGCAGCTTAGAAATATTGCCTGCACAACTCTGGTGAAACTATTTGTGTTCCAGACTCACAAAGAAATCAAATGAAAAAGGTGAGCAGTTTCTCAATTCTGTTCTGTTCTTCTCTCAAAAGAGAGAATACCAATAAGATGATGGTGTTGTTTCTTTTGATTCACATGGTGTCTATCACTCAGGTAGCTTGATCCTGCCGAAGAACAACAAAATAAAGAGCAGAGAAAGAGATGAACTTGCTGAAGAGGCAGATGAAAAGACAAAAACTTGTCCGCCTTATTTATTTATTTAGAGCTATAAAAACGTTCAGAAGCACCTCTCTGCTCTGAATTCCATCTCATGAATTAAAATACCCAGTAATATGCAATATAGAAAGGACAGCTCATCACAATTCAGCGCATAAATATTCAGTAGTTATCGTGAGGAAAAGTAAGCTGAAGGCTGTTCGTCTCTCAACCCAGTCTTCCCTAAGAGCCTGAAGAAAAGACAAATTTTGAAGGTTAAAAAGACAAACTAAAAAGAAAAATGTCGTGAAAATGGTGGCAACAGCATCGAAGTCAAGGATACCACATAGAGTGAAGCATTCAGAAGGCCTTGCTCAGCATGGCACCTGTGCATAGGCTTAGCAGTGAATGAGAGAATGATCATAAGGAATATTCAGAGCTATTAATCCATCTATGTGCCTAAGGTGTTGTTCCTGCATGCCTGCTTGGTCACAGTAAAGAACTTGAATTTAAGGTATCCTCTCTTGGTCAGTGCAATGGAGAAAACAATCCCTAATGAGGATGAAACATAGATTTTTATCCAGTGTGTCCTACAGTGTCTACAACATCTTTCATATAGTAGAAAGTGCCTAAAAATTTAATTGCCAAGAATTTCCTACTCTGGAAACAAGAATAGTTATCTTTCAATCCCAGCTCAGAATTACTGAGAAAAAGAATTATCTATAATTGTGTTGGTTCTTTCTGCAATCCATTGCAGTGGTAATTGTCACTAAAAAAAATGGAGTTATTCTAGTTTATTGACATAAATGTAACAGTTGCCAGTTCTGATTATACCAGCTGACGATTTTTTCTAAAAATGCTTGTTTCTAGGGGCCAGACAGGAGAGCTATGCCTTGGAAGGCAGTAGTGGGTCAGTCAGATGCCTTATTGAGGATCCAACTCTGAGATCAGCTGTCTTAGATGCTGGCACAGAAGTCATCAGCATGGCTGTTAATTTTGCTTTTGCCCACATAGTTTTTGGGTTGAGTGCACGCTCGGTTGGTTTCTCACTCAAATGAAGTCCAAGCAATTATTTCATGTTGTTGTTTTGCTAAATATGATGAAAAGTCACAGGTCCCTTCTCCACGGCAGGCAATTCAAACAGACCAGGACAAGAGCATGAAGGTAATTTGTATCTACTTTAACAAGACCTGTTACCTTCCACTGACTTTTTGACAAATATTATCAAATCGGTGGAGAGGCATTTGTTTCAGACCCAGCACAAGTTAGAGGAATACCATGCTCTGTTGGCATCATGTCTGACAAAGCTGCAGGAGGAAGTGTTCTCTGCTGGTAAAGTCTGAGCCACATGAATGCTGTCCTCATGAGCAAAGGCAGTGGTACCAACATTCCTTCCTGGTTTCTCCCTGAAGATAAGACAACTTTCTGTCGACACCAGAATTTACTGCATCCATGGCTTAAGGCAGCAGCTCCTGAAGGAGTGTAATAAAGCTGTGCTTATAAGGGTCGTGCCAGTACTAAAACGTCGACTTCTCAAAGTCCACCTGATCCTTGCAGCACTGCCAAAGCCTTAGTGTATGAGAGGTCACAGCACCTTTTGACTAATACAAATTTAGATATTCAGTTTCTGCTATAAGAAAACTACAATAAATTCTGTACTGCCCCTGGCTGGAATAATCCCAATGGTAAATTTGTTCCAGGCTCTTTAAGACTGTATTCCCTCCATTTAATTTCACTTTCACTCAGATAGCTGTAGAAATTATTTCATCAATCCACTTTTATCTCTCATGATATTCAAGAAAATAAAGTAGGTCAGTGGTCAGATAAATTTCAGTGAAAAATGAGAAGTATGATCTTTTTCTCCCCTCCTTTCCTTTTCAGTCTCATTTTGGAACTGAATGTTACCAGTCCTTGGAAGGATGCCAGAATTCAATATTGTGCTGATGGGAACATGAATAATGTATAAAGAGACACTTCAAACAGTGTATAAAATCTGAGGCACAAAATGTCTAACAAGGCTAAACCAAAGGCTTTGTAAAAGTTACAGGAGAACCAATTGTTAAGTGCTCTTAAGACTGTTCCATCCCATTCAAATACAGTTGCCAGTAAGTGACAGATTTCTTTGCAAGAAAATTGCTATGACCTCAGTAAAACAAAGAATGGTGTTAAAGATGCTGAATTTAGACNAAAAAAAAAAAAGCCAGCCACTAATAAAAATCACACATACAAAGATATTCTAAAGTTTTGAGTTAGTTGCTGGTTTTTTGTTTAGTTTGCTTGGGGTTGTTTTTTTGGGTGGTTGTTCCTCAAAAATAAATCCATGTTTTGTTGGGAGTCCCAAACCAAGGGGACATAGAAGGATAGGCAAAACTACTGGGTGAAGCTAGTTATTTTCTACAAAGATTTTCCTCCCCCTCTTTGTATTTAATACATTGAGTACCAGATCTACACTCCACACTGTAGAAGGAGCATAGACTCTTCCTTCTCTGTAACTCCTTATTCCCTTCCATTCACAAACATGACTAAATGATACACACCCAGAGTTATGGATGAATAGGTGTATTTTCTATGTGAAGTCTTTCAAAGTTTTATGCTTTAAATCTGTTCAGTTGTACATATGAACAGGTAATGGAGTATCTAGGTTTAAAACTCAGGATCCAGTTTAGAGAAATAATAGAGGTATCCCCCAAAATGCTTCTTTATTTTTTCTATTTCTGTTTTGTTTTTCTGGGTTTTGGTTGGTTGGTTGGTTGGTGGTTGGTTTTTTCAAGTAGCCCCTAAAAATACTCCAAATACTAAGAATTACCTTGTTGGTGTTCTTCAGGAAAAAAATATAGACTGTGTAATCAAAGTTATAGACTATGGTAATCCATGAAACACATTGGTGACATTCCCACTTACCCCTTTGGACTAATATGCCATGAACTTTTCATCAAACTTTCTGAGACAAAATCATGCACTTCCCTCACTAGCTTCCCCAGAGCTGCCCTTCTCAGGGGAATCTGCGAGCTGACCTGGAGCGTCCCTGGCAGGACGATCAGCACAGGTACAGGCTGTGTGTAGTTTGCAGGGGCAGTCCTGCCCGGAGGGGAAGGGCGCTCTCTGATGATAAAAGGGGTGCACCGGAGGTAAAGGAGTGGGAAGGGTCTTCATGTAGGTTCCAGCAATATCAACTATTGTGGAGGATCCAGGGACGAAGACACTGGGAAAGCTGAAAATCCGGGTTTATAAGGGGAACAGGGCAACCAATCGGGGAAGGGCAAATGGGCGGAGGGAAACTTGAGGGACAACTGGGGAACAAATCGGAACTGGGGAAGGAGGGACTGGGTAGGGAGAAACCAATGGGGTGTCGAAGTGAACAGAACTTTCGAGAACATAATGAATATTTAACAGAGGACATACATATTGAACAGAGAACATACATAATAAACAGGGAATCCAAACACGAGGGGGAAACACACGTAGGTGTCTTCAGCAGATGGCTGGCAGCTCTCCTTCCTAGACCTTCGCCACCAGTTCAGGGCAGTGGTCCGATGACCACGGGGGTGCTGCAGCCCTCCAGAGGGCTGAGCCACTGCCACACACTTCTCCCTGTAAATTAGAGCCATGGTGTGAGATACTCAGAGAGGAATACGGTGACTGTGAATGTGAACTTGAGCCTGCCTCCTCCAGACCTCAGTCTTACTTCCACAGGAGTGAATGGACACCTGTAGAGCAGGAGAGAGTAAGAAATGAAAAGGCAAAAAAACAAAAAAAAAGGAGTGAGGGGTGACACACACCTCCAGAACCCCAGTAATGAGTCTATTGTAAGGCACTGATGCTTGTCCTACACACCCTCTCTGTGTACATGCACACACATGCACTCAGCACAGGGGAAATGATTTAAGGACTGGCCAAACCCATTGCTACACTAGCTAATAGCAACTTGCTAGCCAGATAAAGGGAAAAACAAGGAAAGCCGGGCTTTATTGGACTGTGCTTTATGTCATCTCCCGGGGCTACCATTGCTGTGGCACAACATATTGCAGCATCTCTGTCTGAAGGCTATGCCCAAAGGCAGAGTGTAGCCATATGAAAATAAATGCAAGTGATATTATAAATATTGTGGCCCTTCACAAGATATCACTCAGAGGAAACAGACAGAAATAAAATTCAGCACACTAAAAATGTGAGTTACAGAACATGTTCTGATGATGGAGGACAGCAACAAATTAAGAACCTACGTAGTAATAACTGTGAACAATCCTCGAATGATTGTCCCATCATATTCACAGAGCTGTCATTGAGGGTCAGGAGCTGTTTCTTTTATGAACAGTGTCACTCACTATTTCACTATTCAGCTGTTTTCAGTCATTGTAGGCTGCAACTTGGCATTCACATAATCAGCTCAAATGCAAATCTGTCTCTAAAAATGACTTAAATGGGTTAGGCCAAATTTAGTACTGGAGCAGTAAAAATATTAATTTAGGTATGGTTACATATTGTCTGACAATAGAAATGTCACTTCTACGTAAATGAATATTCGAAAGTTTTAAAATATAGCTGCCAAAAATGTGTAAAAAGTGGATAAAACTTTCCACATCTCAATGCATGTTAATAATAATAATAATAATAATAATAATAATAAGGCAAGCACCAGTTTGCTCTTTACCTATGTAGCAAAAATAAATTTACAAATTATATCAGAATTAACATCACACTCTGATGTTTTCTTCCTGGGACGGAATGGCCAAAATCCACAGGATTATGGTGTAACTGAAGCCATAAGGGGCCTCTCGGGAGCGCCTGGTGTGGCCTCAGTTTCAGCGGGGTCCCTGTTAAGTGCAGGCAAGGACCCCACTTTACAGAGTGCATCACTTTCCAATTCAGGCATTATTCAGCGTGACAAAACTGAGCCGGGGCAAGAGACCAAGTGAAGACCAGCCTTTGAGCATTCTTGCTTTTTGACAAAGAGGTCAGCTCAAAAAGAATAGGCTCTAAGCTCCCAGTGTTTCAGCATCTGTTTTTTTGTAGCAACTTAGTCTGCTGCTGGTTTCCACAACATCCAAGCTTTGTGTCTAAGCCTTATCTCATTTACACCAAGGTGAATGTATATTTGACACAGTGCAACAGTGAGTGCAACTAAATTGTGAGAGATCTGAAACAAATGCAGTTGTTTCCTCTTCCTTTCATCTGAATACCGGGTAAGTCTTTATTCTCTACACTGCAGCTTTCCCCAGTGTGGTTTTGAAAAGCATTTGAGCAGGATGGCAAAAGAAAGTTATTGTCAAGACTTCGTGTAAGATGCACACCTCTTTTTCAGCCCTGTTTTCAGTTCCTTTCTGGCTGAAAATAACAAGCTCCTGAAAATATTTACCAAATTGAGAATAGCATTTGATGGAGATCTTCAAAAAAAGCTAAATGTTGGAACAATTATTTATAGTAAATCAAACACTTCTTTTAACTGCAAGTGCCCGCTTCCACGGCTCTTTCTCACCACATTTTCAAACACTTTGTAACACCATGGAGAGAAAAAAAAAAGAGTGGGTTTGAGATTTTTTTTTCACTATTACAGTACATTCTGAAAGCACAGAGTTCATGACCTGCCTCACCTCATAGCCTTTGGATTCCCACTGCTCTTTACTACATTTAAAAAAAAAAAAGAAAAAAAAGAAAAAAAAGGACGGCAACATTGTCAAAAAATGTAAGTGGAAACAGCTAATTTGTATGAGCAAATTCCAGGCATCTCTGAATATGAAGATTTGTTTCTCCAGAGTTACAGAGCCTGTGACAAATGACCACCATGATTAATTGCTCATTTTCAGCCAAGCACAAAATTTGAGTTATAATTTGTTATAAAGGAATATTCCCGTAGAATACTTATTCAGCTGTGAAAAGGCTCCGTTTGTCATCACTTGAAACAGCCAAACAGAATAATACAAATGGATTGAAAGGCAAATAGATTTTCAGACTGGCATATTGTCATTTTACCAGTGTCCCCCTCATACATCAGTTGGTGTCATAGCTGATATATTGATGGCAGGGTCATTGCTGCCACATGTTTATTAGTTTCCACAAGTAAGATTCCATCTTATTAAAATGCCAGTGTCGGTAAAAGTTGTTTGGATTTAAAAAGCCTTGCCTTGGGAGAGAACCTTTTATTCAAGGTCAGAACCTGAAGTTTCATGTCATGCATTATTTTTCAAAAATTAAATTATTTTTACCTCAGCTCCAGGCTTCTTAATTTTGACTCATTCATGCTTTTATGAAATGGATCCAGCAATCATTTGCAATAATATAATGTATTAATTACTCTGTTGTGTTTCGGGCAAATAGCCACAGCCAGGCAAAAGTTGGAAGGATAGTTTCTGAGCTGCGGTAATAATTACCTTCCCATCACCTTCTGAAGATGAATGAGTTTTGCCAGTTATGTTGATAAAAAGAACCACATAATATATACAAGGTAAATATCAGGTTCCTAATTGTAAATGGTCCAAATTCAGAAATCTCACATTACTACAGCATCTTCAGGAGAGTACTATGTCAGTCCAAAGGCTCTATGTCACATCTTGCATTTTCCTTTTCTCAAAATAAAAAAGTCCTCTCCTTGAATGAGCAAAGAGACCCTTCTTTGACCCCTAGCTATTATATTGGAAAGCCTGAAACAGGTATTTGAAAGAAGGAAACTAGCCCGTTTGCCTTCTTTCCAGGCCATTTTCCAGCTGACATCAATTCTACGGCTGTGTTGTAGGCTTATATTCATTTCAGGGTCACTGTCTCCATGTTTATTCAGGCTGTGTCTCTTGATTTCGATTGCTCATTTCGTGCTACTTTGAGGCACATTCTATTTCTTCTGCTTGTCCCACAGAAACAAATTTGAACAATACCCAGATAAGCCCCCTTTGACTTAAATGGTTATGGGTGCTTATGTTTAAGTTGGAGGCTGCAAATAAGTATTTTGGTTCATGGATTCAAAAGAAGCTTGACTCTTATGTTTATCAGCAATATAGAGAGCAGTTACATTTTCTTCAGAAGAGGCGAGCCTAGAAGAGGTCTTGGAGATACAAATTATGTTTTTAAAAAATGTAAGCATTTTCTCAAAAGAAGCTTTAGCCACTTTCCAAACTGATCACTTTAATCCATTTTTAAATCTCAGATTTAAAGAAGAAGAGTATTAGAAAAAATATGACCATGCTCTCTATTTTTCATGACAGTGTTTTAAGAAAGTATTTTGACATTTCCCGTGAAAGGTTAAACAAATTTTTCCTTTACGTCTAATTTTTCCTAGTTTACGAGGACAAATCCCAGTCATGGTTTACTAGACAAATCCCAGAACATCTTCGTAGCAGCTTTTCATAGGCATTATATCTCTCTTTATCAGTAGATTTTGTAGTTTGTCTTGTCAAGAAACTACTGAAAATTAGGTTGCAATTCCAGTCAGCTTCTACTTCATGTCTGTAGTTCTTTTCATGTGAAACACATATGAAGTGTTGGATATGTTTCTATGAGTGGGAGCTAACAACAACACCTCTAGACAAGTGTGAGAGTGGGATTAGAAGTTGCCAGTTCTGTGATATCCTCAGTATATCTATATATGAAATTCTTCATGCTGATGCACTGAAGTGATTCAATTGTTTGTGGAAGAACAAACTTGAAACTCATCACTTCCCATGTCACAAACTGTCTGCAACTTCACTGACAACACTTCCCCAGAGCAGCACAGCCCATGTTAAAATAGACTTTACCTCCATGCTACAGTGGCAGAAGATTTAGGATGACTGTAGAGTACCGTGACCATGCAACGCTGTGGGTCTCATCACAGAGTGGATCCCCCTGGGCCTTCTGCAGATGGATGGGGCCTGCCAGTGTCAAGGGGTGGAAAGGCTTTATGCAATCTCTGGGTATGGTTAGATGGGAGACACAAATTCCACCTTCTAGAAATTTCTTCTAGAAATTCTGCTTCAATGTTTCCACTCTTTTGGGTAATTATAGCCCACACAGAGGTTCATTTCATCACTGTTTCAGTGGACAGTCCACTTAGAATAACCTCAGTTCAGTTTGGTTCGTGTTTAAATTTTGTTCATCCCAGGCAGGAATTTAGAGTGGTTAGAGCCACATACAGCATTTTAAGCTGTCCTCTAGGTAAAATAAATTACAAAAGCAGATGCTATAAGTAAACTAAGAGCATACAGGTTCTGAGTTTCACTTGTCTGAAATAAAAAAGCCACTTTCTGTTACATCAATTTCATCATTCATTGAGGTACTACTGAAGATTTACACATGTATGACTATGAACAAAATCCATACCCTGATTTTTCACATCAGTTAGTGAAAAGTTAATAAAAGAAATATCTTATCTATTCCACTGGTTCCCCAGATTACCTTTCCATAAATGCTAAGCATCCCATTTATTTTATCACTAACTACAAAATATATGCACAAGGCTCTGGAGGATAGAAATTCATCACAGTACCTTGTCTCCACAGGGTTTAATGCTCTATGGTGTGTTTTCCTTGTTCAGATAATATTTTTGCATCCCTTTTGTCTCAAATAACACACAGGAAAGACATTTGTCTTTAATTCCACCGATAAAGACCCCAAATCAGCTTAATTTGCTTGCAACATAGCTATGTTTAATGAACTAGTACATTCCCATTTCCAGAATCCATCAGAAAGTCTATCCAAATTGGCCTTGCTCCATTATTCTGTATTTCAATTAAATTAATTGAAAACCCAACTGTTTAAGAGCTGTTCGGTACGACTCCACCTAGGCTTCACGTGAGAGTATCGAGCCCTTTCCTGACCCTTCAGTTTCCTCAGACAATTCGTCTGCATCCTTGTGTTAGTCACTCACAGGCCAATGTGCGAGACAGGGTAAATATGGGGCCTCATCAGCTGCATGAGCAGGGATAGTTATTCATTTCATGCAATAAACTATCAAAAAAACCACCCCTATTAAACAATAATTTGTTTAAAAAACCAATTATTTAACAGGTTTAGAAAAGCATGTCCCTATGACAATTTTAAAGTGATCTTTTATTGAAAAAATTAATTTAGTATGACTATTCTAACAAAGAAAAGTAATTCACCTTATTTAAGATGTTTCTTAGTTCACTCGTTTTCAGATTGTTGATTCTTTATGTTTTTAGTACTTGGAGGGGTAAGGGAAACGAGACAGCACAGTTTTACAGCTGTTATGAGAAAGACAATACTAAACTCAGTGGATTAGGTTTCTACTCAATCCCATTTGACATGTCTCATATTCTAAGTAAGACTTTTCTCACCATTAACAGTGAGAAACTTTTTAAAAATTGAAAATGGAATATAAAAACCCAAAACACCAAAACCAGCCGCAAACTCAGCCTCTCCACTATGAAACATTTGAGACAGAGAAGCATCAACCACAGAGGGAACAGAAAAGGAGTCGGGTTTTATCTCTGTATACTGAATGAGGAACAGCGTGTTTTCTTGACATACTGAGATCAAATAATTGTATTTCCTGCAAGCCAACATTGTCCTCTGTGCTATGGGATACCTCTAGGGAGGATGAAATCATGGGAACCTTGGGAACCAACCTGTCTCTGGGAGACAGGTAATGGTGCTCAGATGTAGATCCTGTCACCATGAAGTCCCAAGAGATGAGTTCTCCTTTAAGCAAAATAGCAGATTCTTTCTTTTTCAAGATGCATTTAACTAAAGTTGATATCATCTACATTCATGCTGAGAAAAGGCAGGCATAGAGTCATGTAAATATCAAAATCTAAAGATAAAACAGTTAAGATTTAAGCTCCCATTCACCAGTCTTTGGGTTTAAATCCATTACTTGAAATTTAATCACCCAGAGATCATGTTGGCTGTGTTATGTTCCCTTTCAGGTGAGGAGACTGTGGCTTGTCTCGTGCTTGATAAGTCCTATAATATGCTCTTCAGCTGGTCATGCCTGATCTTTTAGGATATTTTGTTTTCTTTTTACTCCTCAGCCAGTATACTGTAAACATTTCATAATCTCTGCATGTATGTGAATCCCCGATACGTTGCTTATGCCAACCAAGAAAGAACAATATTGTCTGCACTTTTATTGCTAAAATTAACCTCATGCACCTTCTTTTTAAAGTTTTATAGTTAACGAGCTAACTCTGACAACTCAGTGGCATGTGGCTAATGGTGGAAGGAGGACTCTGAGTGGATGAGTAACTGGGATAATGGGAGGAATGCCAGAACTACAGTAAGTGCCCATAAGCCACACCTAACATTTGGTACTCCTTCTAACTCAATTCAGAATAATCACTGCTTCAAATGTCTCCATGAAACGCTTCCAGGATCGCAGCCTTTTGAGTAAGGATATGCTTAATCTTACGCCTGTACTTACCTACGATCTCCTCCATGGCTTTCCCAACCTCAGGCATAGTGCCTACCTAGCAACAGTAAATAAGGACAGCAGAGTTTCAGAGGGCAGCCAAACCACTTTTCCCTGTAAGCAAAGCACCTGTCATTCTGGTACCTGTGCTAAAAGGCTCATCGTACAACTTCAAGAACATGTCTTTCCAAACCCAAATGTTCTACAACTGTTTATTGTTATTTCAGTCACCATTTGCAGTGTGATCCGCTCAGGAGTTACTTGCTGTTCTCAAATTGTTGCCCAGTGAAATGAAACAACCTGCCATTCTCCTGAAGTGTTTATCTTATCCATTCTTCTCCCTCAAAAATTTTTGTCTACACTTCAGCATACCTATCAATCGAATTTCTAATCAGAACTAAATTAAATTTCTGAATGCAGAGAGGAAAAATAGCCAAGCTAAAAGACAGATGCAGAATTCCTTCAAGGATCCATAAGTAAAATAGAGATGCATGAAGTCACTGAATAGTATAAAGAACTAGATATTGGGATGTAGAAAGCATTATGAGATGCAGAATAGAAATCTGTTGAACATGACCCTGAGATCTAGTGCTTGGCTGAACTCTTATGATGTTATGCAAAAAGGCTCCAGAGGAAGTACAGATAAGCAGAGGGAAAAGTCTGAAAAATGAAAATATTTAACATCAAAACCTAAAGTTGTTCTATAATCACTAGGAAGAAACAAGTAATTGCAGAAATCCACTCCTCTCAAGCTGCCACTCCAACAGAAGACCAGATCTGTCATTACTCTAGAAGTGATGCAAGCATGTCATAGCCTTCCAAAGTTAGGTGAGATAAATTTCACACACTTGAGATGGAATATGTTATATCTGAGACAGGAACTGACACAGTCTTTTGTGGTGAGGACACCTAGGAAAAGCAGAAGTAACGAAGAATGTAAGTGTTCTGACTGTGGTTGAGACGTCATCAGAAGCTCTGATGTTACTTGTTTTGCCATGTGCTGATTTATACCTGCAGATACTACTTGGAAATACCTGTGTAATATTTTCTTCCACTCAGACCAGTTAGTTCAAAGTTAAATAAACTGTTCTTAATGCATCTGGGATCCTCATACTCCTGGCTATGCATGAGTAACAAGCATTCACTGAAAAAAGAACCCATAATAAATGGAGCTATTGAGGCTTTTTAACCCGCATGCATGACAAGCTTCATTTCCCAAACAAAATATTCAAACAAGCAAAGAGAAAAAAGAGTGTGAAAAGGCCCTTCCCACCCTTCTGTTCAGTAGCCAGATGTAATCACAAATAAATTTCAGGGAAATTAAATGTTATTTCAGGTTCTGTCTTTTTGAGTGCTTTAGGGCAAAATTACCTAATCCGCACTATTAATATCTATAAACACAATTCAACCAAATAACTCTCTAAAAATAACTAGATGTACAGAAAAGACTGAAAATCACCTATGTTCTGCATCGCAAGATGAGGCACACATTTTCCTTCTGCCTGGAATGTCTGTGTTTTTCAGGAACACTCAAGCCTATAGAAGCTCCTAGAGCTCCTACCTTGCTACACGAACAGTGCAGTTAGCGCTTGACAGCTGGGCCCAAAGCCTTGCTGCTTTACTCGCAGACATAATCCCCCAGTACTTACAGGCCAGATTTCCCTTTCAATATCTCTCCTGAAATTTTATGGTAAGTCAGTTGTCTTTTCTTCAGATGAATAGATCAACTAGGTCATAACCTACCCCAGTGGGAGCGTTGAAAAGCACAAGCAACATTATTTTAGGCTGTTCAATTGAAAGGCACCCTTGCTTTTTCCCTTTAAATTTAGGAAAAGAGGCTTGTGTTGTAATGAAAGCAAAAGCAACAGCACACGATGTTGCTAATTCTTTTTCATTTATTTTGTTTCACTCTTTCATGTTTCAATCCTTCCTATATTAAAGAAAAGAAGATGTCTATAGGCTTTCTGCTATGGATATTCCCTGGTTTGGGCAAAACCATGACGTTTCCTGTAGATTTGCTGCATTGTGTAAATTCAGTTTTGCTCATCTCAATGCAGAAAGGTATTACCAAGTTGTACGTTATTTGAATTACAAGATTTGAAACCTTTAAAGTTAAAAATCTGGTTGAGAATAATTAATGTCATGCCAGGCATTTGACTAACATAACTGAATGTTGCAACATTGGCATTCAAAATAAAAGCCGAGGTACGATATGTGTCATGTATACCAAAAGAATAATAATCAAGTAGTCCATGTAAAATGTTATGAATTATATTTAATAAGCAATGGCTTACAATCTGAGTCCCTAAGTGTTGCATAATTATAGAATTCAAGCTCTAGTTCTGAATAGGAGCTTTTTTTTCTGTCTACTTTTAGGACTTAACACCTACTGATCACAGTTAAATCACCATTCTACAACTTTAGGGCAAAGTTTGCTGTTATTTATGAAAATATCCTTCACTACTTTTGACAATTAGAATAATTCAAAACACAATTTAAGTGTGACTGAAGAGAAAATATATCAGCATGCTGACCCAGGCCCTTGGGTCCAGAGCATGGAAGAGCTCAAAGAACTCTACAGTTCACTTTTGTGCTGCCCTTAGACTGGGAAGGGTTTAGCTCCTATCACACACAATAAAATCCCAGGCTGCTCACACCTGTGATGATTAGTAACAGATCTTTTCACATTTATGAAGTGCCTCCAGATGTGCTATTTACTTTACACCAAAGACCTTTCTCTATAGAGAAACTGCAGGAGAGCTAGCAGAAACAAGGTGACTCTTCTGGAAACACAAGGATTCCCACAAACAGAGTCCTAATATGTTTTTGTGTTCATTCATGTTCCCAAGATGTGCCATTAAACCTTGAATTTGACCTTGGCTTTTGAGCAGATCTTGTATCACTCTGATATTGATAGCAATGCATCTTAAAGGGCATTCACAATTCATCAGGGCAAACTGACCCCAAAAAGAGACCCTAACAACTGTTTCTATTGGATGAGTACTCTATGTTAATTTATTGTCTCTCCACAGTGATGAGCAGAAGTCTAGGGTAGAGTAAAAAACTGCTTGCAGGTCATGGAGGAATGGAAATGACAAAACAAAAAAAACAGGTCAAAAATTTGGGTTAATCTCTCTTGACAGCATACAAAAAGGATACTGTGATAGTTTCAGTTTATTAAATGTTAAGTTAATCCCTTAATAATGTAGGGCGAAACACCTACCAAACTGCACAAGTATGTGAGTATGTGGGTCTGAGAAAAACCTCCTCTTAAAAAAGAAAGGATGCAATCACTGTTCCATTCTCCTGGCTGATATACTGTGCTTTCATGCAGATTACTGCAAGTCATTTTAATATTAATTCCAAATGTGATTATGATTGCTTGCTTTCTTCCAGTGTCTCACCAGACCAGTCAGGAATTTCCCCAACTGATGCTGGCATTGTGCATTCTGTATAATGAAAAGGCAGCCCTCCTCCCCAGCAGCCTGAGGAAATGCTGGGAAGCAGCAGGTGCATCCCCAAGAAACAGGAGGAAACACTGATAATAATTAAAATTGTAGAATATCTTTAAAATAGTCGGGGTCTGTGTGGTGGTGGTTCCTTGTGGGTGACTAATTCAGCTCGTGGACTGGATGGACTAACTCTACTTCATGGATGTCCTATCCCCACACGGAGGAGGCAAACTGCTCACCTTTCCCCCTGGACCACTTCTTTGAGCTGTTTTCATATTGCCAGGACTCTCTGCTGTTGGGACTTGCAATGAGCAATGCAGGTAACAGGCATGAGTATCTTTGTCCTTGATGAAAAACCTTTGCACAGAATTGCAAAAATGCTGATGTCAAGTTTGTTTTTGAACATATACAATTTTATATTACCAAGGCTAAAAATCTCTCTAGCACCTGCTGTCCTAGCTGAAAAAAAAGGACAGGAGGAGTCAGAGGTTATTGGTTCATTCTAATGTTCCCTTCCTCCAAACGAGTGTTTTTGCATACATGTAGTGCACTTTTAATATAATATATAACAAAATTAATTTTCAATCCGCTGTCCAATATACTTTGGCATTATTTCTCATTGATTAGGGCTGTCCCAGTGACTCCAAATACTGCTTCTAAGGCTTGAAGACAAAATCAGCTATTTTATGAACTTGTCTTACAAAATACACACTCACATAAGTTGCAGTGGATTTTCAATTAAACAACAAAAATGTTCAAAAAATAAGAAGGTCCTAAGTATGAAACAATTGTACACAGATACCTCATTGAAGCTAGAGTCAAGTTGCAAGAGAAGCTGAAGGAGAACATAATAAATATAAAAAAAAGAAGTAATTTCAATTATTTGGGGGTACTATGTCACTGGTCTTCCCTTCCAGGCAAATAGTTTGGGAAGTTTTCCTGATTAGCCTTTATATGGTTTTGTCTACAAATAACACACACAATTTTTTGCAGTTGCTTGCAGTTGTCTTGTATCAACAAATCAAAAGTGAAGGCAAATAACATGGCTGAATAGCTCCTGCTTCTTTTTAAGACAGCTGAGAAGTCAAGCACAGAACATCTAAAAGAAAGTGAGTGACATCTGCCCCTGAGCAGGGTTCATAACCTGCGGGTGTGACTATCACAGGCTTCCTGCAATATGTCACAACTGACCCGGGAGCAATTCACATTCTGTCTCCTCTAGTTTCAAGTCTTTCACCAGATGTCAATTAAAAATACATATATATATATAAAGTGGTTAGTGTAATTAATGCCTCAAAAATAAAAAATGTTTTAATGGGGAATGACAGTAAGAACTGGAGTAAGATAAACTACTAGTTCCTTCCATTATTTTTTTTCTTTTTTGTGAAAAAGCTTGTTCGTCTGAAAACATCCATTCCCTTTACCTTTCAATCACCAGATTTCATGGCTGTGTATTACTTCACCCAGGCAAATGTTCCCAGCAATGTGTATGTCTGCTATAATTAATTTTGAAAGAAGAGCAGACATGCAAATTGCCATTCACTCTCAGTGGATTATCTATTCCCAGACTTGCTACACAATGAAAAGAAAAGTTGCCTCTGATTGTACCACATATCAAATAAGCTGGACAAATCTAATACACAATGCAGATTCACTGTGGTGGATGTAGGTTTGTAAGGAATTCAAATGTGTATTTTCTCAGCGAGGATGATTTCTCATGGTTCATTCTCAATGCTGCTCTTTTCCTCTGCATTTGTTATCAAATCATCATTAATTATACCAGAGTCTCCACCATTAATCATATCAGAATTTCTACTGCCATGGGAAACAAACAAACAAATAAAGTATATGAGGCTAAGATTAGGGAAAAAAAACCCCAAACCATTCACCTCTCTGAGACCAGTGACCAGGCTTGTAGTTATCCTCTCACAACTTTCCTATCTATTAAATAAGATGAAGCTGTGAATTCCAGCAATAAAGACTCAGGAAACCTTGGCATTTAACATAATATACTGTGAAGCATATGTACAAAATGCATATCAGCTTTTGTTTTTATTACTGTAATAAATTAGCTAATTAAAAATCGCTAAATAAGCTATAATTAAAATGGACTTCAGGCTAGGGCTAGTGTTATTCTGAATTACTGAATTACTGGAATTCATTCTGCTAGCAGGGTATGAGATAGGATAGCAATGGCCATTCCACGCTTCTGTTACTCTCTGCCTGAGAAATTGTAAAGGAAAGTTATGGGGAAAACCTGAAACCTATGCAAAATATTTTATATTATTATACTTTTAATACAATGCTAAGAATCCTTTTCATATTTATCTTTTTTATCTGGTACTCAGATGGCACCTATAACAAGTAAGGGCCTTCTCTCTGATTTTGTTTTGTAGGGTCTCTACACGGGGAACTGTGGGTCTGTGTCTGGACTCCAGAGGTGTTACAGTATTTCAGAGAAGTACACCGAGTACTTTAGGTTGTCTTTTGAATTGCTTTTGGACCTTGAGCCTGCTGAGGGCTGAGATATATTTACTTGGCTACACATCCCCTTAGTGCCCAGCCAGCCTGGGATGGAACATATTCAAGTGGATATACTCAAACTGATGGCAGTATTGATGTACTGAAGCATGGCCCAACAAGGACCAGGTAAAGGTTATCATCTCATGCTCAAACAACGTAACAAAAGCAAGTGTATGCTTAAAAATTACTAATTTTTTAGAGAGGAGAGGAGAAGGAGAAGGAGAAGGAGAAGGAAAAGGAAAAGGAAAAGGAAAAGGAAAAGGAAAAGGAAAAGGAAAAATAGAAAAGGGAATGGGAAAGGAAAAGGAAAAATAGAAAAGGGAACGGGAAAGGAAGAAGGAGAATGGAGGAAGGAAAATGAGAAGGGAGAAGGGAGAAAGGAGAAAAAAAACCCATCTCAAATAACCTCTTTGCAATTCCTAATAATTATTTACATTCGCCACAGTTTAATGATAAATGCACAACATCATGTAGAAAGTTATACCAGTAAGGCAGGGGCAGAGCCTGCCAGCAGTGCTCAACAGAGCACTGAGTTACAAATTCAGAGTTACAAATTCACTCAGGTAACCAGTAAACCAGACCATTAGGGAAGCTGCCTTTTGCAACCCCTCCACTTCTGGGAACATAAAAATCCATATTAACCAAAAATAAAATAAGTGTTTCATTAAAGCCCCCAGAGCTTTTTCTCAACAGGAAGAAGAAGAATCTGTAGGATAGGTAGGGATACACAACTTGACAAAGTAGTTTGCTGTGAGGGACTCAGCCTGCTGTCGTACAACCGGTCCTTAACACGTAGAGCAAATTAAGATTACATTGATAGCTGCCACAGAACAACACCTTCAGAAGCTTTTCATCCAAGAACATATTTCTTGTTTTCCAGGATTTGGCCTCACCTACAACACATTTTGCTAAGAGTTATTTGGAAACTGTGAATGTGATGATAGCCCAATCACTCAAAACTTTAGCAATGAAAATATGGCAAAAAAAGGGCTGTTGTATAAAGAAGATAGCTAAATAGAATGGTTTAGTTTGACAGAAATAGAAAATATGACTCAGATAGGAAAAAGAGTTCTTTGCCCTTTAAAAAATCAGTCTTGTTCTTCCTCTCTCTGTTACACAGGAGCCTTTCAGGGAGAGTCTGGTGATGCTGCATTATTGATGTGATACAGGTCTCCAGTGGAAACAGATGTGATATGTTTGGTTTCCTCTGATAGCCTGGGCTGAACACAAAGCAAATTACTGGATGTCAGAAGACTTGGGTTCATTGAGACTGTTCAAAGCACACATTTAAAAGAACTTCTTAAATAATAAATCTTAAATTTCAAGCCTGTTGCATAACTGAAAGTTATATATGTACTAAAAAAAAGTGTCCCAAATGATTTTGCTGAGACAAACTGCAAATGACATTAAAATGCATATGTGCAGCTTTAGAATTTGTTTGGTCTCAAACCAGGCACTGATAGTTGGAGTGAAAGATGCAAAATAGTACGGTCTGGGTGAACACAGAATTGCAGAATTGTTGAGGCTGGAATCAGTACAATTTAACTGAATATTCATAACCACTCTGACAATTTTCCCAGTCTATGTTGGAACCTTTATTTTTGAAAACATCATTTGACAAATATTTTTGTTATTGCCCTTTGCTTTCTACCAGGCCGTTTTACCCACAGTCTTCCACACAAGAGGTCACAATAGAGGTAGAAGAAAGCTGGTTTGGCTCACTCTAGCTTCAAGAGAATTCTAAGGCTACTGTACAAAACCCCAGGTTTTCAGTCTATCCGCCCCGGCAAACCCTGCTATGTACATTCAGGAGCAACCCCAAGCCACGGGATGAGGTTTCTGTATTTTCTGAAAAACCTGCCAGAGATTTGCCTTTGTAGATCATGGTGAACCTCTAACAAGACTTGACTAAAGCAATCAGCAGCAATCTCCTCCCAAGAATAAGTGCAGCAGTGTGACAGGACACGTTAGATTATGTCTCACTAAGGTGATAGCTTCAATTTCATCACTTTTCAGAAAGTAGCTCAAAAGAGAACATTTTTTCCCATTCTCTGCTGAAACGGAGAGATTCTGGGGTGACACCACCGATGGAAAGCTGCCACTTTCTTCTTCATCCTCTTGCTTCATCTTTTTACCTGCTTCTTGAGTTTCTCCCTAAGCGTTCCGGCAAACTTGGGGGGGAAAAAAACCCCAAAGGTGAGGTG
>VZTA01020584.1:107072-201604 GCA_013398855.1 Mohoua ochrocephala
CCTATTTTCAATAAATAGTTCAGCGATAGGAAAGAGAAATCTCTGCTCTTTGTTTTGAGCGTGCAGTACCTCGGAGAGTAATTTAACAACGTCCTTGCTGACAACACCCATCTTTTTTTCTGGGGAAAATACAAACAGAGTAAATGGGACACAGTATTACTGCATATGTGGCAGTTCTGGCATGAGAACAGAAAAGAGATGAGATTTAAAGGCTGAACAGGCAAAGAGGAGCACGGGGGAGGTTTT
Organism: Mohoua ochrocephala; assembly: GCA_013398855.1. NCBI lineage: Eukaryota > Metazoa > Chordata > Aves > Passeriformes > Acanthizidae > Mohoua > Mohoua ochrocephala. The sequence goes on from VZTA01020584.1 coordinate 107,319, forward strand.
TTAGGTGCTTACTTAATCGCCTTTCAGTGCAATTAATTGAACTTTGTGAGTCGTATTATATTCAGTGATGTCATCTTTTGCCCCATCAAAGAAAAAATAATAGGACGCTCAGAAAGAGAAAAGGGGGAGGGGATCCTGCTTCTCAGTAGCATGAAGAAATAGGTTCCAAAAAGAATTGGGAAGAAATTCTCCTACACGCTGTGTTGTTTAGCTCAGATCACGGGAGCAGAGAGATGATTTCTGATGGTCCAGTAAGACAAAAGCCACTAATGCTCAGCGTTTAGTCCCCTGCCAGTTTCCCTGTTTGGGTTTTCCCGGGTGACTCATGGGGTTTCACTTCTCCTTTAATAGGATTTGACCTGCCATCTCTTACCTGGCAGCCACCATCTCCCCTTTCTGAGGGCAGGGGGGGAGGGGGTTGAATTTGTCAGTGTTACATAACAGTTACCTGGAACATGGCACGTGTTCCCAATCTAGGGATGCCTCTGGACCGCAGGCGGGAGATGAATTTCTAATATTGCAGATCAAGTGCAAATGGCTAGGAAGAAACTTTCACAGGGCACCACTTTTCAATGTTCAAATGTTTCCCTTGTGAATTTCACAGTAATTCCTTTTCCACTCATTTAAGCAAGGCGAGTAATATGTTTAACCCTCCCTCCAGTAATGTGTAAGTAGTTTAATGAAACAAATGGTATCTATAGATCAAATATACTGCCTTCCTGCTTTTATTTCTCCCATCCCCTCAAATCCTGGATGACATCACTAACCACAGTCAGTGTGCAGTGTAATCCCAGAACATATTAGGGAGTGGGGCTTGGCGTCCTCTGAGATCTGGTGCTTTGCAAACTCCTTCTGAAATGAGCAAGATCTTTTTTTTGTTTACTCTAGTGGGTACTACTAGCACTGTCATTTACCTGGAGTATAAAGAAATTAATTAGCTGTTTGGCAAGAGTGTAGTGGGACACGTGGCTGCTTTGATGCTGTTGGTCTGCCTGTTTCTTTCTCACACACAGGAGCTGTGTGGGCAAGGGAGAGCTGCCTGTTGGTGTCAACCCCCATCCCACTTGTTCAGGGTTTTAATTAGCAGGACTTTGAAGGAAGAAGAGCAAGCAGAGACATCTCTTGTGCTGCAGGTCTGCCCTTGGTCCTCATCCTCTTCTCTTCTCCCTTTCCCTGCAGGAGCTGGAGTGGCTGTGGGGGGCAGTGCACTGGTAGCCAGCCATGATTGCCACTGGAGGCCTCCTGAGGATCTCGGCCAGGAAACAGGACCCTTTGAAACCCCAGAGCCAAATCCCCAAACGCAAACGCAAGGCCAAAAAGAAGCGCAAGAATGACGTGGTGGTGGTGAAAGGCAAACTCAAGCTGTGCTCCCTCTCGGGGTTCATTGCCCTCTGCGGCATTTTGGTACTGCTGGTGGGCATCGCCTTGGCTGTGGTGGGCTACTGGCCAAAGCCCAGCCAGGTGTACAGAGAAGGCAGCTTTGGCAAGGGCCGGCAGCCAGCACCGCAGGGTGGCACCCCCACAAACCGCTCCCAGAGCCGGGAAGGGGTGCAAGCAGGGATCCACCTGGAGTCAGCCCCTGGAGCCAACACCTCCACCACTGCTACCACCGGTGGGTCCCTCCCTACTTCCTCGTCCCCCCAGGCCTCAGCGGGTTTCCTTTTCCGTCTTTTCTCGAGCTACTTGCATTCGGACAAGCTGAAGGTGCTGGGCCCTCTGATCATGGGTATCGGCATCTTCCTCTTCATCTGCGCCAACGCGGTGTTGCACGAAAACCGCGACAAGAAGACCAAGATCATCAACCTGCGTGACCTCTACTCCACCGTCATCGATGCCCACAGCCTGCGGGCCAAGGACGGAGGCACCCCGGCCTCAGCCCCTCTCAATGGCTTTGTCAACTACGTGCAGTCCCGGGGCCTGGAGCTGAAGCCTGGCGGTGAAGGCCTGGGTGCTGCAGCCATGCTGGCCAAGAGCTCCTGGCCACCAGGACTGGGTGTCTCCCTTTCCCCGCCGGATCTGGTGTCCTCGCCGCAGCGTTCCTCCTTCTGCGGCCCGCCACAGCCACCCAGCCTGGCTGAGGCTGTGTACAGCATCTGCCGGGAGCGTGCTGCCCTTGCTGGCCGCCCTGACGCCAGCCCGCCCTGCAGCCCGCCGGAGAGCTGTGGGCGGTGCAGCACGGCCAGCTCCATCGTTGGATCTTCGCTGAGCACCTTCACCCTCCTGCCCTTGGGGCCGAGCAGTGGAGGGGGAGGCTGGCAGAGACCACCGGGTGAGCGGGGAGCCCAGGAGATCCCACGGGGGGAGTTTGAACTGAGCCTGACTGACCTCAGCAGCAGCAACATCAAGGGAGGCTGCGGGACAAGGAGGCACAAGCTGGTTCTCAGGCGGCAGAGCACCAGCTGCTTGCCTGACACCAGGCGTCCCCTTTCCCCTGAGCCGCCTCGGTCACCAGCTGTCAGGAGGGTCCTGGACTCCAGCCTCTTGGTAGAGGCATCTCCTAGCTACTCCACATCTCTAGAACTGAGGGGATCACCCCTTTCAGCTCCTCCTGCCATCACCAGGACGGACTCCCAGAGCTCCCAGTCTGAGCCTTCCAGCAGCAATAAGGGCTACAGCCACTTGGAGGAGGCAGGCACCTCCTTGGAGTCAGTTGCCAACACCGCAGCCAGTAAAATTCAGGACTGTGAGGAGGAACCAGTTGAGAAGGTGGACCCCCTCAAGGCTACCAGCAGAGAACAAACAGGGGAGCAATCCCAGCAAACTCAAAGACAGTACACAAATAAAGAGAAACTCTTTATGATTTCTAGGTCAAATGCTGCATTAGGGCTGGGGGATGGGGAACTGGAGAGTACGGGCATCTAAATGAAACAGACGGCAAGAGGACACCTTGCATCCCTCCACACCTTCCCCGCTTCTTCATCTCCTTGTGGACTTAGGAAACCAATCAATATCCAAAGAGCTGCACTACGTTACCCTTGAAAATTGAATTCCATAGATCCTGTAGATGACTTCAGGAAGAAAAAAGAAAATCCTTTCTGTCTAATCGTGATTGTATGTTTCATGCAAGCCAAATTGTATTAAATATCCACAGTCCAGCAAGTTCTCTGGATCAGATTAATACAATTTTGGATGGTATAGCTGTGCACTTTACTGTTTTGATTTTTAAGTGCCCCTTCTTCTCCTCTGATTTCTTTCTTGCTGATTTGCCACTAACTGCTTGAAAGCTGCAGGCACCTTTTTAAGCTCAAAAGCAACGTGGTCTTCAGAAAGAAAGCCGAGCTCTCTCTTTGTTTTGGTTCAATTACTAAAACGTTTGCAAGGCCTTAAGGATGACGTACCTTGACAAAGAATGAGTTTGTTTAAATTCTGGAAAGAAATGACAGTTTAGAAGAGACTGGAGCAGAACAGAGCTCTGATGATTTAGTTAAAACCATTACATTCCTGAATCCAAAATACATATTACTACATGATACTTTATCAAAGTATTATTACACATGTATTGACTAATAGCATTAAAAGATGTTTTTTAATAAAATATTTACAAACAAAACTTACAAAAAAATTTCTTTATTTTGGTAAGTAATTACAGATATCACAAACTGTTTTGTTTTATACTGTGAAAGATTGTAGAAATGCTATGAAGCCAAAGGCTTGCTTATACTTTTAAGGAGGTAATTAATAATTTATGTGCAATTTCAAAATAAATACTGGATAAGTCCTTGAGAAACCACACTGTAATTCAACCAGCAGATTCTGTCTCAGTTTCTGACAGTGCTCCGTGACAGACAGCCTAAGAAATGTGAGATTTTGACATGCTAAGGGAAAAATTTTTTAAACGTTTGATCTTCTATTCAGATTCGGTTTTTTGAGAGATTAATCTTGAACTGCAGCATCTTCTTTCTGCATTTTTGAGTTCCCTTATAACTGTTGCATTAAGCCTTTCTGCTGTTGCAGTTCCTATTCATGAATGCATGTGCATAAGCTTAATTTTAAGGCATAATGATAGCCTTGTCAGTCTCTTAGCAGTTGGCCGCGTTGAAGTCAGCAGCAGTTTCTCATTGAGTTCAGCATGAGGAGGATTTCTTCCTGCATAAGAAAAGCATCAGGATTTCTGAAGGCTGGAGAATGCCTTGTCTGTAGGCAGAGTTTTGGTAAATTGATGAGCTGTTTCATTTTAGTAGCTGCAGCATGGCAGGCACTTGTGTTTTGTCAAAACAGCTTTATGCACTCCGATTTTGTCAATACTTCTGATTTTAAATATGGATGTGGCATTTCTCCACTATGGGAAGAGAAATCGACATTAAACAAACACAATGTGTAGGCAGAAGAAGTCTTTCTGTTGCGATTAAATTTTTTCTTTGTGGTTCCACGTTTGAAAGTGCTTAGCTACATATTTACTTACATTACAGCACATTGCAACATGAACTATAACTATCACTAAATACAATTGCATTTAGTGAGCCTGCAAAAGTCTGTAATAAATAAGGCTAATTTAAAAAAAAAAAAAGAAGAAAAGAAAAAAAAAGAATAATTTGCCATGTAAGAGTCTTGAAACTGGAGAAGCAGAAGGTGCTTGTGCTTGTTCTCTTGAGCAAGAGAGACATCCAGGTGGCAATATCTTTCCTCCTGTCAGTGGCAACCAGCGCACTGTCAGTACGAACATCACTGTGGCGTTTTTTGGCTGTTAAACCGCTCGGTCACAGCTGGCAGAAATCTGTTGTAAAACTGCCTGGATTGGCATGGGTTGGATTAGGCACCGCAGGAAGTGGCGAGCAGGTGGCTCAGCTGGTGCAGGCATTTGCATGGATCTTTCTTTTCCGTTCTTCATGGGCATGTGCTTCTGCTCCTTCTCCTGTGACTTCCAGCGAGATTTATGAGATCTACGTGAGCAGAGTTACCTGGTACTGATGCAGATTCTAGTTACTGACAGAGCTGAAGACATCCTGTTTGTTATTTTCCACAGTAAAACCTTCCATGGAGGTGCAAGGGAAAAGGCAACTTACTACTTACTGGGGCATGGAATCCTCATGAAGATGTGACAGGGATTTTGTTTTGAGAAGGGGAAACATGCATTTTAAAATATTCTTAGTAAATATTTCTTCTGTCATCTGAAGTGTGCTCTGGGAAAAAAAAAAAACTTTAAAAAGCCTTTGGTTACTCCTTAGATCGATTTAAATCAAAGCAGGCCAGTAATTATTCTGATGATTAATTTACTGCAAAGTCTTTTGAATGACAAAATTATAACAGTTTGTGTTTAATAAGTAAAATTATAGCTTGTTCCTGTGTTGCCAAAAAATATGTAAAACATGAACTTTCATCAGTCGAGCTGGATTTTTTAATAACAGCAGCAAGAAGTGATTTTCTAGCATATAAATTACTAAGCAGAGAAAGCTGCCTCACTGTCTTTGCAAGTCATTATTTTTGCAAACTTATTAATTAAAACTATTTGTTGAACAGTTTGTGCAGGGGTTGGAGTTGGAGTCAGAAACCGTTGTTTAAAATTCAAGCTGGGCAAGTTAGTCCAACACCCCGATGTTGGAAAACGAATGAGAGACTGAACCCCTGCACGCCATCTGTGACTGTTTTTAGTACCAACAGCCCTGGAGAGAAACAGCAGCTGGCAAAGAGCTGAGCCTTTCCTGGCGATACCCACAGGTGATGGGGTTTGTGGTTTGAATGGCTCTTGAGCCTCTCTGAGCTGGCCCTGACTGCTTCTCAGGACTATCAGGCTGCCTCTCGGCCACCATTTACACATCCTGTCACAGGGTGGTTACGCGTTTTCCTCCAACCCAGTCTCCCTTCTAGTCTTCCTCTCTGGTGTCCTGCCACCTAGTGCTTCCTCCACGGTCCTTGTCAAGCGCCCTGAGCTGCCTCTACTTGCCAGTATACAATATTCTGCATGTTGCAGAAAGAGATGGGCTGTCACACATGTTTATTAAGAAGTAGTTAATTAATTTAAATGAATTAATTTAGGAAAATTGTTAATGTTTATTAAGAAAGAATCATTAGTCCCTGCATTTGAGAAGTGATGTCCCTGAAGATATGGTAAGCTGGCATACTTAGCCATACATTTTCGCTATGGAAAATTCAGATTTTGGTTTAGAAATGTGTGCTTTGGTTTCGTTTGGGTTTTTTAGCATAGAACTGCTGCGATATATAAAATTTCCAGAGGAAAGTTAATTTCTGCCTGAACCCTCAGAATACCCCCATACCTAGGAGAGAGGCTGTGTCTGTTCAGTAGGAGTGTAGGTGCTGTTTGGACCGGTCTGAGGACAGGGAAATGCCCTAATTGTACTTCAGTCGTGCTGCTGTTTGTTACAAAATCCTCAGGACTCTGGAGAAGCTGCTGACGTGATCATACTGTAACCCAGTTCTGGCTCAGTTTTCACCGGCTAGCAAAGTATTTAAAATCCTTGCAATAACCTGGCTTGCTTGGCTGGACTGATTTACTGAACTCCCCATATCAGCTGATCTACTACAGAAGACTATAGCCTAGATTTATTAACCTGTATTGTCTAGATACATTTTTAAGAGCCTTTTCAAGGACTGATGCTGTCCAACAGTAAGCAATAGTGCACTTAGAAAAATCAAATTAGGTAACTGTTGACATAGTTTTAGGTCTTCAGTCTGAAGTACGGATGTTGTGGATTATTGTAATTTTCATAACAGCCAAAACAGTTTACACAGAAGTAGCAATATGACTTCAATTAAACCACAGTTTTTATTACAAGTAAAGGAGGTGACAGAATGAGAAATCTTATTGGATTTCAGTTGGAAGAACAGCCTTTGAAAATGCTTAACAGTTTTTCTTTCTATACGAAACAAAAAATGCAAGTACTCACTGCTAGCTGACTAGTGAAATCTTAGTAGTGAATAAAAGTATAGATTTGGGGGGACATTTTATAATTCTAGAGAACAGAAAGTAAAGGTTTCCTTATCATGTCTCCAAGACTGTCAGTAACAATAATGTAATGCTTTAGACAGGTCACTTACTTGCTGTTTTTAAGTTTGTCACTTACTTGCTCTTTTTAAGTTTGGGCTTACGAACAGTGAGCAAGATGCACAGCATGTGTAGGCACAGTCTGAGAGGATAAATAGGTTATCACAGCCACAGGGAAAAAGCGTTTCATGGAAGAATGTACCGTTATTATTTCATTTTAGAAGCCAGAATTTCTATTTACCCTTTCTAGAAGCTCCAAACCAGAAATATCTAAGTGAGCACACTAAAAATTATCTTCTACCATTTAGCTTTCGCTGTAAACATGGAGACAGAGGAAGACCCTGGAGATCTGACAAAGGCACACACAATCAGGTAAAATGGCATTGAAGTTTGGATGGGGGAGCTAGGCTGCTAGAAAGGATCTGACAGGATTACAGGGTAATTCAGGAAGTAGAGGAACATAGCATGTGTTTTTCCCCTACTTAGTCTTTTATCTACCTTTTAGTTAAAGATAGTGAAGCCAAAATACTACTTTTAAAGGAGTTTCTGTTATTGTTATTCTTTCTAGATTACATTGCGATGAGACAGAAAGCTTATTTGGGGAGAGTATGAAAAGAGATGTAAACAAAACAAATGTAAAAAATCACTGTTAATAACTCAGTCTGTGATGTTTCCTTCACCTTCCTCTGCACAAAGGAGTTTCAGTCTAAGATTTTTGAATATTAATTTTTTCTTTTTTTTCCTTCTTGTCTCCCACCATTTCTCCAGGCTGGGATTAAACAGAAGACTTGTGTTCCCTTTATTTATCAGTTTTGCTGAAACACAGTTCTATTATTTTTATGGTAGCAGAGTTACCGGAGTATATGACAAGTTTGGCTCTACTGAGGACACACAGCTGATACTCTCAGACTGGAAGGTAAAGATGGGCAGAGATGGTTTGATTTTAGAGAAACAGCCTGTTCCCCGCTAAGCTTCATAGCTGATGTAGAAAATGACAAGTGAAAAGGGAATGTTCAGCGTTCAAGTTTCACTGTCACATCAGGTGATGTAATACCACCGCACAGCCTCGGACTGCATTTTGCTCATTGCTCATAAGACTTGGCATGATCCTGCCTGACCTGCTTGAGAGCAGGCTGAGACGATTCCATACAGCTCCCGATTTGTTGCCAAAAGCTAAATCAGCCATATCTAAAGGAGCAGGACTTCAGAACATGACTGTCAGTTCTGGCAAGACTCGGAGCTGCTAAAGACTTTGTGAAGAGATGGCTTGGTACAGGGAGCAGCGCAGCTCCCTTCACACCTTGGAGCAGCACAGAAACCTGTGGCAGGGTCTCACACAAAACTGCCTGAAAAGGCACGTAAGAGTCCCCAGAGTCAGCTCCGTAAGGATAAATCCCCAATGAGATAATATGATACTTCTGGAGCACCTTAGACCAGCCTTCCTCCCTCATTCCCAGAATCTACTCATTTTAAAGAAATGCAGTTTGGTCTCAGAGCCTAACAGAAACTGCTATTTAAAATGCTTATGGCATCCCCATTAAATTAGCATCAGATGACCTCTTAATGCACTTCTCTCTAACATGCCTTGGGTACAGAGCATGACTATCTTCGTCTGTCAAAACAAGACAGAGATAGAGCCACAGACAGACTGTGCAAAGACCAGATTTTTATTTTCTTTAAAAGGAGAAGAGTGTAGGCACCAGTATGCAATGATAACAGCATGCAAGTGTCTGCCTCTGAGTGATGTTTCCAAACCATGCAAGTAGCCTGCTGTGGAACAGAGCTTTGAACACTTGTCCTCCAACAGGAGATCCGTCATTCAGCTTTCACAGAACTTCTTTCTGCATGTGAGGCACTGAGGCGCTAATTTAGTTCACTCTTTCAGACTCATCACGCACAATATTACACGAAATGACTTAGCAAGACCTCCCTGCAGAATATTTAAGGACACAAGTCATATTAGACAGCTGATAACATTCTGTTTCAAACGAGAAACTTAGAATAGGTGAAGTCTGGCACTGCTCGTTACCTTACTGTGGTAACGCAGCAGAAGATGATGATAGTAGCAGCTCTTTGAGTTTTGGAAACTTGAAACTGTCTGCTGGCACTGCTAACGTAATTCACACTACAGGCTGCCTTGGGGCTGAAAATGCAAACAGAACAGTTCCTGTCCTTGTGTCTGTCTTTGCAATGTGTACAGCGTCTGGAGCAGCAGCACTGAAACAAGGGCGGGCGCTGAGGCTGCATCTCTCGTCATCTCTCACCACAAGCAAGCTGTGGAAGGAAGTGATTTCTTTTAGATCATTAAACAGTTGGTGCACTGTCACCTTAATGAAACACTTGCACTCTAAAGAGTACTGCTTGGGTCCAGTATGCCAAGGAAAGGTGAGGATGCCTTCCTAGCAATGTTGTCTGCAAGGATATACTGCCTCTCCTCTGGCACACAGAGAAGAAAACCTGAACAGAAGCCACAGCATCGTTCTGGGATCGGTGAGCTTCTAATGCTGCAGCAGTGTTGTGTCTTGGTAGCCATTTGGCTGGTACATGCTTGTCACTGACAATCTGGGAAGAGAGAAAAGGGTCACATGATGAGCTACAGAAGGTCAGCAGCTTTTAGCTGTCACCAGTTTGTATGTCAGCTGCCAGCATGGCACCTAACGAGCCCCAGGAGTTACCTAAAGAGCAAAAGAAGCCAACGAAAGTGCAGGTTGCATCATCTCTGATGCCACCAATCAGGCACTATTGAAGATGGCAAGCAAAGCAACAAATCACTGAATTTCTATTGTAGTTGTCCTTGCAGTTTTGGGTTGTCAAATGTGGGCAAAAAGAGGAACCACAAAATGTTGCCGTTCCACCGGGAGCGCTTGGCTGCTTCCACCTATGGCTGCCTCTGGTTTCACTCATGACACCCTCCAAAAGAGCTCTTTGCACTTCACTGGCAAATTGAAATGCAGTCCTCTACTCAAATAAATATTTTAGGCTGCCCGATGATTCACCAACAGGTTGAATTCTCATACAGGCAACAGATTTCTCAACAGCAATGTTTTCTGGCGAACACATTAGGTATGTATCTGTCATGTTTCAACCCCTGCCAGCAACTAAGCACCTCACAAAATGTTCTGCAGAATATCTTGGCTTAGTTTACCGCTCTAGATAAATCTCACTTTCAATTTAGGCAGATATACTCAGGTAACTCCGCCACTATAAAAATAATACAATATGTGTTTCAGCAAAACTGATAAAGTGAACACAAGTGTTTTGTTTAATGTCAGCCTGAAGAAGTGGTGGGAGACAAGAATCAGGTTTGAATCAGCAACAGATCCTTTATTTAGAATTGCCATTTTAAAATTCAGTTTCTTGTTAGAAATGAAATTTTCACACCATCGGTTCAGACATTCCCAGATACTTTTGTAAATTCAAGATGTCAAAACATTAGGAAATTAAAGCATAAGTTATTCAAATTATTTTAAAATGAGTTGTGGTTTCCTATGAGCAGTTGGAATGCTTATAAAGTGCAGGCAAAATAAAGATTCCTCCCTAAATATCTTTAGATGTTCACAAGATATTTCTTTTTTTAATGTGAAAATGGAATACGTGTGGCAATGTGGGGGACGGAGAAGTTTTTTGTCAAGAGGAGCTTCAAGGTGAGCAATATATCCATTGTAAACGCATGCTGATAAACATTCCATGCTATGGTGCTGGATTGCTTAATCTCCTTTGTTTTCCTTCCAACCACATGAGATGATAGACTATTTGTATTACACATAGTAAATGGAAGCAATATCCAGTGTGGAGCCTTCTCTTGAAAAATCTGTGTTTGATCAACATGGGCAGTGTGTGGTTTTGATGACTTTGGAATAGTACGTAATGCACTGGTTTTGCTGTCTGAAAATATAGGAGCATTAGCAAGTCTCATTCTATCAAGGAGAGTCCCGAGAATTGCTCTGCTTCTCCTCTGTCAAGGGCTACATCTTAATCAGCTCTTGTTTAATTGAATAATTCTGTTATGGTGGAGAGTGTAAGCAATTGTTACACGTGCTTGAATCTGCATCAGCTGCAGCAACACGACATTAATAAATCAGCGTGGTTATGCTCATCGAAAAGACATTACTTCTACATAGCCCAAAGAACAGCCAAATGCTAAAAACTGAAATTTTGGTGCAACACATGGGGTAACATATGCACTCAGAGTAAAACAGGTGTCATAGATGGGGATGGCAATGAGGAAATAGCTGATTTCAGCGCAGCAGTGATTTAAAACCATAGACCCGGTAATCAGAGCTACTTGAAATGGGAGGTTGGATTGAACCCGCTACAAGTTGCCAAAAAAAAATTTAAAAAAGGAAAAAAGAAGAAGAAGAAAACCCAAGTAGTAACGGAAGGCAATGCCAAGGACCTGCAGTCCATGAAAGCTGCTCAAAAGGAGAGAGGAACTCTCCCCCATCAGTACCACATCATAAGTCAGGCACATGGGAAAGGGCCTAATTTAAGGCAGGAGTTATTTCCCAAGGCAGGAGATCCTTAGTGCCAACTTGCTGTTTTCAGGCCCCTCACCACTGTGACTGGTGTGTCCTGAATGATGTTCCCCCTCCAGAGACTGGTGGAGCATTTCCCACAGTTGCAGGCTGCAGCACAGAGACCCTCCCTTAGCAAGTGAGGAACAGGGGCACCGGTGACAGCAGCAGCCTTAGCATGACTCAGCTCACCCTGCAGGGGAGCCCAGGACCCTCAGGAACAGGAGCATGGAAGAACCTTTGCATAAGAATAGAATATTTTGAGTTAAAGGGTTAAATGGTTTAAAAACGGGACCTTCAAGAACATCCAGTTTCAACCCTCCTGCCATGAGCGGGGACACCTTCTGCTAGACCAGGTTGCTCGGGGCTCCATCCATCTCGGCATTGGACACTTCCAGGGATGGAGCATCGACAAGTGATGGCTGATAGGCTTGCATGTCCAAGGTTGGAGCCAGCCTGAGACAGCCCAGCCCATGACACAAAATCCTGCAATTTGCTGCTGCTTTTCTGAGTCATCTGAGTAAATCAAAGACTACAGGGAGAACTTGTGCCCCTTCTGTCTGATCTTAAACAACCAGCATCTGCAGAGGAAAGTGTAAGTGCTGCTCTGTGAGACCCTGACGTGCAGTTGCTGGTACATTTACTGCAATCCCATTTTGTGCTGGCTCCACTTTCTATTTGCAGTAAGTCAGCAGCACACTCGCTCAGTTATTCCGAGTAGGGTTACAGTAGCTCAGAGACTGGGATGGCTCAGTGCCCCCATTGCAACAGGGGCTCTGCAAACCAGAGCGAAATGGGCTTACAAGCAGCAGACCAACAGCCACCAAAGCGAGCTTGACCAGAGCCCTTACCAGCTCAAAGGGGTGACCCTGGGCGTGCTGCTCTGCAGCAACGGGCTGAGCAAAAGGCTCCAGCTGGGAAATGCAGGCAAATGCAGAAGCATCGTAGAACAGGTAAAAGTAGGGCCCCGTGCATAACTGGATAGCTGGATTGGAAGAAGACTAAACTAAGAGTAGAATAGAAAATAAACAGCAATGGGAAAAGCAATGTTAAAGAAAGTCTAGTGATGGGACAGTGAATCAACTTGGCAAATTCTACAAAGCCATGCTCCTGACAATGGGAAAAAGAAGTGTACTTTAAGTTTTTGACAGGCGGATTTAAATGAGTAAGTGTTTCTCCTGGCTCTAAAGGGATGAGGGAGACCTGATTTTATGGATCACCTTCACATGCATTACTGCTTGCTTTCTGTGCACATAAATACTGATCAGTGAAGCAACAGTTCTCCCTTTCTGCTTTAAAAAAGCCAGAACAGCGTCACTGTAAGTCCTGCAGCTACTAAGGCAGGTGGCAGCACAGGAGTGGGGGTGGTGCATCAGACAAGTCAAGGGATAAGACGTGCAGACATGCCAAGCAATAGAGACCTGGCTCTTGCCCTCAGTCGATAGTGAGACATGGAGGAGGAAATAAAAAAAGAAAAACAAATACTGCCACAAGGGTGTCCAGCTCTTGTCAGATTAATATTTTTTTCTCAAAGCTTAAGCTCCTGAAATTTTAAGTTTACGTCACTTCTTATATGCATTTAAAGTTTTTCTCGTGCCAGCAAAAGTTAAAATGCCCTGAAACACATCTTAAAATATAACTTTAAGCAAAACTCGAGATTCATTTGGGCTTTGATTGATAATATATTAACATTACAATGTATTTATTTATAACTCACTTTGTAAAGGGTTTCATAACAGAACCTAAAAGGTTTCAATTATCCAGGCTGAAATTATCTTGCTTCAATATAATTTTATTTCAATTATGTTTTATTTGTTTCAACATAATTTGATTATTTCTGCAAATAATCATTTCTGAGTGCTTTATGTGTGAAATTAGTAGAGAGGGTAATGTCAGTATCAGCCTCAGAGGCTAGTTAGTGGGTTTTAGTAAAGTAAGTCAGGAGCAAAAATGTCTTTTTCACAAAGTTAAAGGTGAGAGAAGAAAATCTTTTTGTCAGCAGAGCTGCCGAGTCTCCCAGAGCCCACTCAGCCTCCTTCTTGTCTGGCCAAGGTCCCTGTTCAGGCTGGATTTCCCACAGGTCACCTAACACAAGGAGATAGCACCCCCTGGGATAAGACTCAAGAATCGGCTCCCTAGATTTTATACAGATAAAAGAATTAATTATTCCGTGAAGCGGTATGCTCACATCAGGATACTGTATTTGGAGGCAGAGCCTTAAGAAAGATCTGATTGTGCAGAAGAATCTCTTCATTTCTTGATTAAATTTATTTCTGCAAACAGAATTCCCAGTCACTCTCAATAGCAGCCTTTATCATGCAGAAAACTGGGGGGTTGATTTGGTCTCAGCAGCATTAGATAAGACCTCAGGGTCACTGATGGCACTGCCTCCACTGCAGTCTGAGCAGGATTATTTAACCTCAAGTCAACCTAATTCTGAAAAACACCTATGAACCACAGAGCATCCTAAGCTTAGCCCTCTACCTAAAGGGAATTTACCAAAAGAAAAGCCCTCAACAGGCCTTTGACTCCAGTCCAGTACTGACAAGCGGTGGAGCAGATTCTTTGGCTCAGAAAAAGACAAGTCAAACTTCCCATAAACTTTTGTGTGTTAGAAACTCGGTGTGATCACCTCTGACACGTGTACTTGCCCCTAGCTAATGCTCATTCAGTATTACAGTTTTCTTACCCAACGGCATAAAAGCTGAAATAGGCATCCACCAGCAGATAATAAATGCTGGATTTCTGGCAAAGAGGGATATATAAACTACGATCTCATACAGGTGCTCATCTCTCTTTTTTGCATTAAGAAACTGAAGGTTCAAAGGGCAGTGAACAGCCAGGCAGCAATTTACTGGGGGTTTTTTCATCTCAAAGATTTAATTATCAAAGTGGTATGTCCAGTTTAAAAATAAGGTTTGTTTTTCCACCTCTGATCCAAACACTGACACCCCACATCTTGCAACTCAGATAAAAATAATTCTGAATAAAATTTCTAAAAGAAGTTGTTAATGTTTTCAGCTGCTCTTAAAAAGCAGTTTTCTAATTAGAAGATCAAAAGTCAATCTAAGCAATAGAAAAGAAAAAGCCCTGGCTGGACATTCAATACCTTTTAAATTTTTTTTTCTAAATTAATTAATTTTTCTCTCAGGAGTGTGAAAAGTATGCTCTCATTTAATATATAGTCTTTTTTAGGCTCTTTGTATGAGACTTGCTTCATGTTTCTGCTGCACAGGTCAGTGACCAAAACCCATGGTCAGAAGCCAGCTTCAGAGGTGTTAAGCCCACACAGTGCTTGGATTTAAGCCCATCTGGGAGTGGTTTCAAGAAGAAAACTGTAGAACACAACTACATGAAGCTGCTTAGGATTTATGGGGCCCCAGATGCATCCTTCTGGTTCTGTCTCTGAATAGTCACTTCCACAAAGAGAGTATTCAACATTTAAATATTCCCAAAGACATGACTTTCGCAACAGGGATACTTATCAAACTTGCCTTTCACTCCAACATCTGTTTTTAGTTCCAAGAAAATATGATGAGAAAAGAGTGGAAGACTTACTAACAGAGAAAAATCCATCGTTTTCTCTGATCTCCAGAGTGCCATAAGCAAGCTTCTTTCCTGGCTAAGCCTGCAGCTTTGCAGCTGGGGGTCAGGGTGACAGTGCAAGGAGTGTAGGCCTGTGCAAAAAACTGCTTCAAGTTTTTTGCCAAGTAGAGGATTTGGGAAAGTTGGTTTTGTGGGGGTTTTTTTTTTGTTTGTTTGGGATTTTTTTGTGTTTGCTTTTTACATGAGTGGTTATGAGAAACAACAGCAAAGTGTTGGTAAATGTTTTAAATTGAGGGATTATTCCCTTCATCTGCCTTGGTAATACACTACACCATCTAAACTGTAGCTAACGACAGCAGAATAAAACATGGAAATAAAATGGTTCAAGAAGGTCAACTTACTACCCACCCCTAAAATTTCCTGCTCCCAGTTGAAGGATCAGGCAGGATGATTGTAGGGCTCCCAGCTGAAGCTACCACCTTTCTGCTGGCTCCGCTGTGCCAAGAGAAGATGCCGAAATCTTCCTGACATGAAGTGTAGTAAACAAGGAGGAGTCTCTGCTTTCTTCTGCGTATGTACAAAGTACTTGAGTATGGAAAGGCAAAGCCAGCTGAGCTAATCAAGATCATCTTTATGTATTTTAACACAGACATCCAGCTCTTGTTTAGTTGTGTCTGACCTGCAAAATACATAACATCCAGGAAAAAAAACTGGCCCATTTGATGTTTAGTGCCTAACAGTGACCAGGGCATTCATGATGAGGTATTTACAGAACACTCCTTCCTCTGGCTTCAGCATCCTGTTTATTAGCACAGCTAGTTTAACAAACTTCCAGTTAAAACCAGCCAAGACACAGGGAGATGCTGTAGTCAAAGCCTCCTCTCGACTTGCTTGGAAAACACTTATCATTGCAGTGCAATTCATCATTTCTCTTTCACAGAGAGAAAAAGTCACAGTCAGTGGGTAATATTTATTGCAAGTTCTCCCAACCCCAATGCTGTACCATTGTTTCAATAACTCAAGTTACATTTAACTAAACACAATTACAAGATATGAGTAGATTGCATTTCTACATAAACTGCTAGTGCTTACAAAGAAATCTATTCAAAAGGAAAAAAAATAGGCAAGTTAGAGACCATAAAGAGAAAAAAAATCATAGGAAAAGGACAGCAAAGGCAGGGATCATAAAGAGTGAATCAAACTCCCTTCTGGTTCTGAATTTCACCGTGTAATTTCCCTACAGTAGTCATAAAAAAGGACAATTAATTTGCTTCAGCAATATAAAGATATTTTAATTTCAGAAACTCTCTCCCTCTTGTTTTACATCATAAGTGCCTAATAATCAAATATATTTCAATTAATTTGAATTTAAAAAAAAAACAGGGAACAAAACCACCCTTAGCTAAAGCAGAGCACCAGCAAAATTTAAGACTTATTTAAAACTTTTTACATTGTCCACCACAAAGCTGAAAATAAGTTCTTATGATTTGAACATCATTATAGCAGTTTTTGACTTGGTTATCATTAGAGACTGAAGAGATTAATTTGGTAGACATTTGATTTCAAGCACTACTCTAAATTGTCAAGATTAATCACAATGATACAACTTAAGTATATATTTTAACTTAATGTACCAAAACAAGTTATTCTACTCCCAAGATAAGTGAAATTAATTACCCTACTATCGTTATAATAGCCCTAAAACAGAATTAAACTTAATTGGAACCTGTACACACTAAACCCCCAATTGTTTATGAGTGCAGGTTCACCACGCATTTGCTACACTCCAGTGCCATCTGTCTATAAAAAGATAATTAACATTTTCAATAAGAAGAAATACAGCATGTTTTAAAGTGTGTTTGGTCCTAGGCCATTGAATCCACTTCAGTTCTTACAATGAATGATTGCTGCTAATCCTTTTCTGAATTAGAAAAAGAAAAGTGACTAAGAAACACTGGTTCCTCAGTGTATATTTGAAGCAAATTTTCCTGAAAAAAATAAAATCATCCAGAATGCCCTGATATAGAGATGCTCACTGAGGTGTCACCCTTAAGTACTCCCCAAAAATAACCTTAGAGCCTTTCTCTAACAATTAAGCTGCCTTTTGAAGACCCCGGAGAAGCTGGGAATAGCTACTCTGGAATTTGCATTTAGAAGACCATTTGGGGACAGCCTTTTCAAAGTCCACAACCTTCAGTGGAGGGACATGAAAATAAATGCTCTGCCAAGCACTGCAACACAAGGGATCTGACACAGACCCCAGTGTGAGTACAAAGCAGGTTCATTAAATGCAGAGCCTTCCCTTTCCTCCTGCACAGTGGCTGGCTGGGGAGGGTTGTTTCCCCCCACTCTCTGTGAAAATTGTACAAATACAGCCCTTTGTCTTTTCGAAAGTTTGGTAACAAGTTCTATGCCGGCCTGATGTTAATTTAACAGAGGGCATCCTGGCCGTTCTGCCTAAACGTGTGTTCCCACACACCTTGTAGGGCAGCGAAATACCATATGCTTGATGCTGCTACACTTTTTGTGTGTGTGTACGTGTGTGTGAGTGGAGGGGGAGCTACTTCTTGATCACACACTTTTTTTGAAATGCACACTTTTTTTTTTCCCCACGGAAGAAAGGGAAAAAAAGAGGGGGGGAAAAAAAAGAGAAGGGAGCTTTAAAAATACAAAACATCCTTTTCAGTGAGCAATTAGAGCAGACAAGGGAAGAAGTAAGACGTTTTCCAAGTGCCCGAGCAGCTCCTTTTCCGGGGCTCTGTGGATGCGCGGGGCCGGTCCCTTCCCGGAGCATCTGGCTCTCCAGCGGTGCCATCTGCTGGTGCCGCTGCCGCCAGGCTCCGCCGGGAACGCCGCCCCCGTGCCGGAAGGGCAGCGGGCACAGCTCGGCTCGGGCCTCGGCCAGCCAAGGGCAGAGCCAGGAAACGCCAGCCCCAGCCAAAACCTCGGTTTAGAAAAGCGCTCTTGTCCCTTGTGTCCTCCTCAAGGCATTTTACAAAGACAATTCGTTAGATAAAGAAAAGGAGAGGAAGAGGAAAAGAAAAATATTTAGTGCTATACCTCATTTTCTTCCAAAAATGCTATTTCCATAAGTCTGGCAAAATAATTTTCTCATTAAGTAGCTGCTAGGTCAAAGGAAATCATGTACTTCACAATAGTATGTTAACAACTAAAACCATCTACCTGTTACAGACATGCAATGAATGATAGTGTTGCAGTCGTGGTTTGGAGTCACAAATCACAGCAGCTGTAGGAATTAAGCAAGAAAAGACGTCTTTAGGCAGTATTCAGAGAGGAGAAGGCAAGCAGGCAAAGGAGAAAAGTTGAGGGTACAGGCCCAGGGCAGGGAGTGAAGCAGGGCAGAAAGAAACTCAACCAAGGCAGCAGTGTGGATTTGGGCACCAGAGGTGTCTGGCAGCAGCTTTTATATCAGTGGGTGACTGCTGAGGGGGTCTGATTCTGTAAACCACAGCTCACTTGTCCTTGCAGTACACATGCTCACACACACACTCATGGTATAGGTTTAGAGCTAGGCATGTCACCATTACAGTATTCAGTGATGTTCCCCTCAGATTTTGCTCTACTTCTTCTGCCAGACTCCAAAAAAATTGTTTCCTGCCAAAAATGAATTCACCATACCCCCCCCTCCGACCTCAGCCCTGTGCAGCTCAGCCCCACTGTGGCTTTCTGCCCTCTCCACTCTCACTAAGTGTGGGTTCACCAAGTTCACCAGGGACTGCAACAACTTTATCCCAAATTTGTTGTCTGATCAGGTGCATATTCCGTTGCTTCAGATTTTTGCAAACTACCATCTGCTGTCGTTGCTTTTTCTTGTTCTATTCCCAAGCTTTTCAACACATCTGAACTTGCTGGCAGCAGACCAAGTACTGACTTTGAGCAGATATCTCCAGCTGTAGGAAAAGTCCCATCTGTAGCTTCAGGCTGTCCCTTTGCCTCATTGATTTCTTTTTCTTTAATTGCAATTGAGGCCTCAGCAACATTTTCAGATGGTTTATCATCAGCTACTGTTGAGGCGAGCTTACAGCTTGCAGCAGTTGCTCCTATTTCAGCCTTTGCTACGTTGTTTGGGAAGTCTTCGCTGCTTGTTTCTCCCACATCTTCCGTCTGCATTTCTTGCTCTTTGCTCTCTTCCTTACCCCTGGAGCCCACGTTAATTGAACACTCACAATAATAGTAACCAGATTCCTGCTTCTTCTTCCGCATGGCGCAGAGATCAATTCGACTGAGGACCTCTGTGCCGAAATGGCTGTCTTCATATTCCTTATACAGATCCGCACAAATTTTTCTGAAGCCCTACATATTGAAAGAGCAATGTGGCATTACATGTATATTGTATGTACACAGATACACATGCGCTTTAGGAAGGTGTGTCAAGTATTGACTTAAAAAAACTCAGCAAAGAAAATACCACCCCTCCACCTCACCTCTGATTGGGGATAAACACTACCACAAAGTTGATGTTATTAAGTTGATACCAAGAAAAGTCATCCATCACAAATTAAAGTTATAGGAAGTTTGGCTTTTGCTGAATCCTCCACCTACCCCACCTTCCTCAAGAAAAAAATCATACCAAAGATACAAAATCAGATCAATTTAACCTACTATTATTTAAGTGCATCCACCTTATAGATATTTCAAGCAAGTTCATAGTCACCATATCTAATTATTCTGAATTGCCTGTAGGAGGGATTGCTTGATTTCACCTAGAATTTATTTCACTCAGTTTCATCTTACTGCTGTCTTAACAGACTGAAAAGTTAACCCTTCTCTTTGGTGTTCACACTCCACAACAGTAATTAAATTGTGTGCTAAAGACAGGCTAGAAATAGAGTTCATGCACCTTCATCCCTGTGAGCAAAGTAGTATTCAAAAGAAATTTAACTCAGTGACTTACTGGGAAAACAAGCCAGAAAAGAAAAAGAAAACCTCAGCAGCTCTTAGATAGTTACCAAGCACTGTCAGAATCCTGAAGGCCAAATGCTACAGCAGTCACGACACATAAATGACAGCATACACTCCTAGAGATGTGTTTTCAAATGTTGACATGTTCTTTTCAGACTAAGAAAAGTAACTTTATTGCCATAACCAAAGCATGTGCTTAGAAATCATTGCAATATATGACTGTCAAGACTGAAAATCAGCAGTTCCTCAGAATAATTTCTTTGCTCTTCTTCCCCTCAACAAGTTAGGGCACAGCAGAACTATCTGCCCTGCACAGGTGTCACCAGGGATGGGTGAGCAATCCAACAATTCCATGGTTCCCATGGCTTTAATTCAGACAGCAACAGGCTGCCAATTTACATTAGGTGCTCTCACAAAGCATTTAGCCCATAGCAAACCACATATGCTAGGGGCACATATGGAGATGTAGTGAAGGACAGATGAATCATTAAGCAACAAAGAATAGTCTCCACCTTCTCTTAACCTAATGAGTATGTGAGCTAACAAGGCTCCAAGGAGCTCCTTGCAGCACATTGCCTCAAAGAGCTCTCAATCAGTTTGTTCAGACCCTGCTCCCAAACACCAGGGGGAAGAAAAAAAAAGATATTTTTACAAGATTTCTTCCTCATAATGACAGCCCTATTAGCAGGTGGATATGTGTGGTTCACAGCATGGGGATTGTGGGAGGACAGCCAGAACAGCCAGTGTCACCTGGACAGAAGCTGATATAAAGAGCTTCACAACCAAACACATCAAACCATTAGGAACTGCTGCCAGAGGGGACTAAAACACTTGGAAGTTTAAATAAACCAACAGCACAACTTTTCCTGCTCCCCAGAGATACCCGTGTGTCAGTCAGAGCCAGGCTATTCAGGAGCCAGGAGCTACATGTCACCTAAATGCCATGAGGTTCGAGTTCTGCTGAAATGCAGAGACACGCTGCGCATGGGCTGTTTTCTGGGTAATTCAGGAGGAAAATGGAAACTTGCCTAAGGTCACATCATTGAAGATAACTTATCAAGCAGCCAGAAGAGGGCAGGATTAGGACTGCCCTTCCATTAATAGGCTCCAAATATTTTAATACAAGTATGTGACTTGTTAATACTTGTTAAATAACAAGTATGCTCTGTCTCACAACCCAGGGTAGACCACAGCTATTTCCAGACCTGCACCGAGTGAATCTACTGGAAGCAGCATAAAAGGGAATGAGCAAACCTCTTCCAGTTTAGCACAGAGGCACTTGATCCACAGCTTTGCTCTGGCAGAGGTGAGTGCAAGCAGTGCCCAGGACTAAAGGCTAACAGCCTACACTGCAAAAATTCTTTGTGTGTGTGCTGGAGAAGGCTCTTACTACAAGTAAGGAAGTGGATTCTCTTTAGAGGTGAACTGTTCCCATTTGGCTCCTTGGAAAGGTAGGGGTCAAAACGCCTGAAGAACCCATATTTTATATTTATGCCAGGGTCACACTGCCCATTTTGAACCTGATCTTCAAACAGCACATACGGCTCCTTTGGTAGCTACTGAGAATAAAAAGCACACAATTCAAGCTCTCTCCAGCCTCTTGGGATATTTAGACACACAACCAAAGCCAAAGATGCACAACTTCTGAAGGTGAAAGGTTTCAGTTGTATTAGTTTCAAAGAGAACCAGCTCCTCTTTCCCCACAAATGAGAACACGGTCTGCAGCTACACCACCAGTATCATCACACACCTCTCATTAGCAAAGAATTCTTGAGATGTAAGATATAATTTGTGTTAGCAATTACCTCTTAAGCTTCATATGAGAAGCACTTACACGCTTCCACTGTGTGAAATACTTAAACAGCACCCTTTCTACAAGGCAACAGTTATTTATGGTATAAAGAAAGTAATTACAGCCAGTAGATGGCATCATAATAACTTAAGTGATATTTTGTCTTATTCATACTTTGGCATCTTCTAGTGTTTAGGAAGGCTGATTTCTCTCCTGCATTATTTAGGAATGGGATACTATGAAAGTAACCAGTTTTCCTCCTTTTTATTCATATTGTATTTTGAAAGACAGACAGTAAGTTGACAGTGTCAACTGATGTGTCATATCTCAAAATATGCACACTAATCTTCCAGTTTGTCTTTGAGATTATGTCTTATGTCTAGGGTTGAGCCTTAGTAACCTCAGGGAGATTTGTACATGGATTTATGGAGTTCACAAGCCCCTAATAATCAACTCAACATATGGCCCTACTCCACTTCAGTTTCACTGTCCTGGTCTGTAAAATAATATTTTAGGAGCAAAAGTTTTATTGTGAAAACAAATTTGCACAGAAACAAGTCATGCTTGGTAAACAAGGGAAGAGCAGTGAACATTGTCTACCTGAAGTCCAGGGAGGTTTTTGACACTGTTTTCTGTGACATGTCCATAGAGAAGGCTGATGGAATATTGGCTGAAGTTGAGGTGGATTGAAAATTGGCTGAACAGCCAGTTCCAGATGGCAGTGATTGGTGGCACAAAGTCTAGTTGGAGACTGGTAACTAGAGATGCACCCAAGGGGCCAATACTGGGTCCAGTACTGTTTAGCACCTTCATTAATGACCTCGATATTGGGGCAGAGAGCACCCTCAGCAACTTCACTAAAAACAAACTGGGAGAAGTGCCTGATTCACTAGAGGGTGCTGCCAACCAGAGGTATCCCAACAGCCTGGAGAAATGGACTGCTGGGAGCTTCACGAGGCTGAGCAAGAAGCACAAAGGTCAGCCATAGGGGAGGAATGAACCCAGATACAAGTACTGGCTGACAGCTGACTGTGAAGGAGTTTTGCAGAAGAAGGACCTGGTGGACACCAGGCTGACCATGAGCCAGCAGTGTGTCCTTGCAGCAAAGGCAGCCAGTGGTATCCTGGGCTGCATTAGGAGGAATATTGCCAGCAGACTGAGGGAGATAATTCCCCTCTGCTCAGCACTGGTGAGGCCACACCAGGAACACTGCATCCACTTGATAGTCCAACATTCAAAGACCTATACACTTGCATATTTGTATATACATGCCCAAGGAGATGGCACACATAAATCACACTATGCAAGATTAAGCTATATTTAGTGCTAGAGATCAAAAGAGGAGAGCATGCAAGAAATTACAATTCAATTTTTTAATTTTAAATTTCATAGTAAGAGGAAGTGTGAAAATACTCCAGACAAGAGTCAACAGTAGCTCATATGTGCCTACTGTATGGTTTCTTTTGCATTAGACATTGCAGATGCCTGTGCTCACAAAAATCCCTGTAGGCAGTATAAAAGAAAGAACCTCCAGCACAGAACTATCAGTCCTATCCAACTTTGATTTTATCATGTATACAAAAGGCTAATGTCAAGTCAATATGAAGTACTTGAACAAGGTCATCTTCTTCAGCTATTATAGCTTTTTGTGTTTTCCTTTCTGCATGCTCCTCTAGTGTTCCAGGTTTGCAATATATTGACCTCATAAATACAAGTATTGTTCCTGGAAACGAGCAGGACAGTATTCCACTGGGAAATGAGCAATCTAATCAGAGTTGTTTGTTACTTTAATTGTTTGTGATAAATCCCATACAATGCTGGAGTAAAGGTTAGAAAAGCACATCACACATTTCTAGTATAAATCAAGGCACCAGCCTGACTTCCAACATGACATTAATCTTGTTCTGAGGTAAATATTACTCAGAAGACAAATATTGCTCAGAAGCCATCCTGCCCTATGGAAACAGCTTGAAATTGTTTTTGTGTAGATCTGACCAGCCACAGCGGAAGGGAAGCACTCTGTACTCTGTGAGAGTCTTGCACAATATTAGCAACAGGCCTCCTTTCTTCCAGTCAGAAATGAACAAACACAACTGTGTTGACCAGCCTGTATACCAGCTTTGTTAAATAAGAGAAGTTATGTTGTTCTCTGGTGGAAATGATTATTACTCGGATCCCAAGGATCTCATTAAAAGAAAAATAATCACTAGAACAGATCCCAGAAAAAATATTTTTAAACCCAGTTACTTACCCTTTTTCTCAACCTTGATGCTTTGGAGAGCTTCAGGAAAGTCAGATGTGGCTTGAAGTCCTTACTCCCTGAAATGTCGAGATTCATTTCAATAAAGCATTCTTCCACAACTTCTGGAAAAAGCATAATAAATATAATTTAAGAAAATTATAATTTAAATTAAATAGTAAATTTAAATAAAATAATTTAAGAAAGAAATTAACAGTTGGTAGGTAGGGAAAAAAATATTTACAGGGAGGTTAGACAAAAAGCCACTATCCCTTTCTTGAACAAGACAGTTAAAACATACAGCAGGTAACCAGTTCTGGCACTATCACAGGCAACAGATAAATTTGAGAAAAGTACTCAAAACCAAAGTTCTGCATGACATGCAGACATATGTTGCAAACTTGACGCTGGATCTAAACTTCTGTGTTTGAAACACAATTCCTTCTGAAATCACAAATCCCCTGTCACAATGGTGAGCTTAAGAAGGCATCTGTCCACGGCAGCCCCACCAGGAACAAGATGCAGCCACCACCAGTGGCCACAGCTAGGGTCTGTGACAAAACAGATTCTCCCCACCTATTGCAAACAGCAATGTGGGAAGCAAAGTGCTTCCAGAAAAAAAAGAAAAAAGGTGGCAAGATTCCCAAAACTGCTACAACTCCACAGCACTTAAAGCAATTCAGGAGGGAGCATCACACAAACACAATACTCCTTCCCCAGATAATGTGATACAAAGTGTTTATGATGGTATTGGCTTAAAAACTTCAGTCACGTATTTATAAAACAATAAGGTTTTATCCTTCGTAGAAAAAAGCATCTGTGAGTAACTCCAGGATTTATATTCTTCAAGGCCTTTCAGCTAAGGATTTTAATGAGAAGTCAAACCAAGTTGAACTATTCTTGGTTTTCATGAACCTTGAGGGATGCAGAGTCTCAAGAATAGCAAGGCAAGGTTTGCATGAGGCAGATCCCTACAAGTCTGGCAAAAACAGAGGATGATATCTTGTTCAACAGTTGTGCTAAAACAGTAAGAAATAATTCCAAAATGACACTGGAAGCCTTGGCTAAAGCTGGAGTACTCCTCAGCAATTTTTCTTATTGCCAGAGGTCTTTATACCTTGATTGTATAAAGGGGATAAAATAGTGGGGAAAAAAAGGAAAAAAAAAAAAAATCAACATTTTAGAATGGAAACCTACAGCATTTGTGGCTCTCCCAGACAGATTCCCCCATCTTGACACCTATCTTTGTTACTCCTTAATTGCTTAGGCACTGAGAGATGGAAGTTCAATGTTAAAACTCTGTAAAAAATAGCATATTGCACATCTGATGAGTGCCTTGTTTGAAATCACCCTACTTCCATTTTATTTTCCCACCTATCAGGAAGTTTAACTACATGTATGTTCACTAGTTTGTCATATGCATTTGTATCAAGGCCAGGTCTCTGGCTTGGAGTTTAGCTAATTCATAGTTTTAAATGTTTCTTCTCAATATTTATGAGAGAACAGCAGCTGGGGCTGTCTGATCACTTTGCCAAGGCAACTGCTTTTTATATTTACCATCTGGAAAACACAAAGAATAGGATCCACTTGTCCAAACAAGCATCTAATGCCCTTTTAGATGCCCTACAGGATGTCCACCTGGCCTCCAGCTGCTGCTGCAGAAGGTACAGCCTGGCTGTGGGTCCAGTGTGAGTGCTGCAAATACGTCAGGGCATCTGAAAATGGTCCTAGGTGATTATGGTTAGGTATCAAACAACCCTAAAGCGTCCCTGGTACTTTGTCAAATAGAACACATTAACATGAAGAATTTCTGCATATTAAATCATCTCGTTCCCATGCCAGTAGGTCAAAGCACAGCAAGCCCCAGAGAATAAACACAGCAGAAAAGCATCTAAGCTCCTTCTAGGAAAAAAAAGCCCTTCCCCATGCATCATCCAGCATATAACCTCCCTTAGCTGCATAAAAAGAAGCCAGGTACATCTTCACCTAAGAAAGAAAACCTGAAAATAGCATCTCCTCTTTGTTGCCACCCAGCACCAAGCCCATGGAACAGCAGGAAGGAGTTATTACTGGAAGGTGAAGGTTTTACTACCACGAGCAGATTTTCATCAGAAAGGCTGATGATGGAACAAAGGTCGAGGCCAGCAATTGTCTTCAAGAAGTCAGTGTAGGAACAAGGTTCCTGGATGGTGTGTCCTGCCCACGCCAGGCTGGCACTCAATTTTCAAGACGCTGTCTTCTCTAACTCATTTGAAAAAATATCCTAGGAAAACTCCAAGACATCTTAAGCAGTATCTTTTCTCCAAAGTGGATGAGGTCACTAGCAGCAAGATAAACCCAGTAGTGCTCAGTATTTACCAATTAATTGCAGTTAATTGATCAAGAGATAGGTTAACTCTCCACTTTGAAACTGAAGTCTGTGATGTAGGAACAAAAGCAAATGGAGGACCAGTCACCTGGCTAATGTCAGGAGCACTTCAGAGGCTAAAAAACTTCATTAGAGCAGGCAGAACTCTTAAGCTTGCTGACAAACCATCACTAAGGGCAGGATGAGGCAGCAACAGCTGACAGGAATATCTTGACCTTTGCCAGCCAAATCATTGGTCCACCCTGCTGCTCAAAAAGGCAGCATTTAAAATTCACACCTAGCCCATGACAGCCAAAAATATTGACTAAAAGGTAAAGAAAAAAAATCCCTATTCATAGTATAACAATTAATTCAATTGCTTTGCTGAGAGAGGGGAGGCAAAAACCCATCTCTTTGGAGATGTCATTAAAAGGATAGGCTTTGATACGTATTTGCATAATTCCCAGACTCATTAAGTTCTAGAAATGGTCAGAAGTTATGCAGAATAGAACAACACTGGAAGTTACAACTCTCTGAATAGCAAAATCATTGGTAACGGAGTTAACAGCTTGAAAACTGGCAGCTTGTCTCCCAGTCAAGGAATTATTTCAGGCAATCAGTGAACAATCACATTGCATTAAAAACACAAGTACTGGCAGAATATTCCCAGGGCTTGCAATCAAAATTATTCTCCTCTATCTAATTAAGGGGTTCAGATCAGAAGCTAGATATTAGGTTTCCTGAACCCTGAAGATGCAGGTTATCCAGGCAGAGAAAATGAAGGATCTGCCACCCACAACTGTAATGGCTTTTAGAGCTAATGCAGGTCCAAGATGATATTTAAAGAGCGTCATAGCACACATTCTGCAGAACCAAAATTAGACACTTCTGATGGTGATAAAATAGCATGATAAAGATTGACCTTGTATGCTATGACTCATTGGGAACAAAATTCTCAGTTAAGCAAGACAATGAGTCGAGGGAAAACCAGTTTTCAGATGAGAAGCGAGGTGCTCATTTCTGCATCTTTCAGGCGTGAGGAGTGAGCCAAGGTAATGCTCTCAAAACAGTCAAATCAGGCAGCAAAAGAGCCAATCAGTCCCTTCCTTCAATGGCACTGAATTGTATATATGTTGTAGACAGGCATGTACCAAATATATTCTTATGGGAAATTGCATCATCTGCCTTCTGCTTTATCTTCCAGTCGAGATTATTTCCTGTTAAAGACTTGAGAAGAAGCAGTTTCTGCATGGGCAAGTTTGTTGAGGTTGTAATCCTAACAAGTAGGGACAACATTAGAGGACTTTCAACAAAAGCACAGCTTTTTTGAGTCAAATTTAGCTTTGGAATGGCTGGAGCAGTAAGAGAAGGCCAGAGTCAAGCAAGAGGTAATGGATAGTGAAGTGGCTAATTTTATATAGCTGAGGCAAAGAAGCTGTTCATAAAAGGCATCCCCTGTCTAGTTGTAACACTGACTACTTAAGAGGTAAAATAAACAGGAGGATAAGAGAGCAGAACTATTATATCAAAGCTGAGAACTGGAGGAGGTAGGAAACAGCATCAACAAGAAGAAAAACAGACTGTTCTGAGAATCATATTCTTTGAAGTTTACGGTGTCTTTGTACTGCATGCCTTTTTGAGAAGCATTAGTTGAACTATGCTTCCTTTTTGCTTAGTATGAAAACAGCAGGGGAAAATAATGTATATTGATTATTTCTGTTCTGTTGGAACGGAAGGCTGGGACAGAGATTAGGTTCTGCATTGCAGGCTAAAGCAGCTCCTAAAAGCAGAACAGGGTAGGGAGGAAGAAGAGAGTATGGAGGCCTTCTGAAACTGCACTCGGATGTAGGTAAGCAGATCAAAGGTCTGGAACATCTCATGAACCCATCGGTGCTTTGGGAAATTAGAGCAGAGGGTGAGATATTCTTACACTTCTGTTTCATCTTCCACAGTGGAAGCAAAAGACTGATTTTCTGGTGCTACACACTCACATGCAGATAAATACTGATTTTTGTCACCTCCTGTCCCAGAGGTGCTTATGAGTTCACGCAAACTCCAGTTTAAAGGAAGCCCTTGGATACTCAGCTGCAGCCAAGACTTGATAGGCTTTCAGTTTATTAGAATGAACAGAGTCTCAGTCTGAGGTGTCACTCTGAAGGCTGTGCACACCTCGGGCCTGTGAGGTTCCGGTGGCAGGGCAGGCTGGGTTAGCCTTGCTGTGTGATCTTCTCATGAATGTCTGTGCATTTCCCCTGTCCCAGATTAGTACAGACAACCTATTTTAGGTCTAATGCCCTGCAGGGACTCAGTTGTTGGCTTCATATTTAACAATTAAGAAAGACAGGAGATGAGAAGAAAGGCAGCACGTCACGGTCGTGCACAACAGCTCGGTCCAGTGCTCACAGGAGCTGATAAACTCTGCACGCTGGTTTATCACAAGTGGTAGAGAGTCAGGTTTTGTGCTTACCTGCAATTCTGCTCAGCATTTTCTGGTCTTCCTCCAACATTTTCACGTATAGCACTTGGTTATTAAACTCTCCGATCCCATGGAATGTCAAAGTAAGGTCTTTACCCTGCAAGATGTCTTCCACTTTAGTCTTGCTTTGCTCCAGTGCCAGAACAGCCCTTAAAAATAATCAATATATAAATGCTGAAAGTTATTGGGTTTTTTACATATGGAAATACTGTTTTATTTTTAATACCAGCTAATATACCTGATTTTGACCACTCTGCAGCACTATGCAAGGTGTAACAAGCACACTGTATTTCATTGTTAATGCTTTGGTAACAGTCAGAAGATTTTTGAATACACTGTCTTTCACTTCAACCTTAGCTTATATATTAGAAGTGAGTTTTGTTACTGAAGTGAACATTCAAAATATTAACATTCCAGAAAAGCTATGAATATATGCTA
The DNA here is from genome assembly GCA_013398855.1 of Mohoua ochrocephala. Taxonomy (NCBI): domain Eukaryota; kingdom Metazoa; phylum Chordata; class Aves; order Passeriformes; family Acanthizidae; genus Mohoua; species Mohoua ochrocephala. The sequence goes on from VZTA01020584.1 coordinate 136,534, forward strand.
CTGAAGAGTCAAAAGGGATAAAACTGAACTTATATTTGTGTCATGTAGTTTAAAACTTTATCACTGTCATTTTCAACTGGTTGATTGATTTTGTTCTTAAACTAAAACAAATTCATTCTCCCGCATGAAGCACAATTAGCATTTTCCTCCATTATATCCTCCTATTCCAGGCTAGGTAGCAGAATAACAAATTGATGGGTATGTTCTCAGCCCTGTGTCCCGTTTCAATAACCTTTAGATACGCACCTTGCTGTGCACAGAAATCTCAAAAAAACGAATTATCCAAAGACATTAATACTTCAAATTAATCCATTTTTCTTAAAGACACAAAAAAAGTGTAATTATTAAATTTCTAAACATGGGCACCAAGACTTCCAGCAACTTAATACCTGAAGTTTTACAGGTGCCCTTCTTTGCCCTGGTGTCTCAGGAAGGGGGATCCTGTCGGTGTTCAAACAGAAGTTGACCAGAAGCCTTCCACTAAGACTTCATACTTCTAACAAATTGCAGCCTGACTAAGGACTGCAGGACACCATCCCATAGCTTACTGGGGCTCCTGTAGCCACATTTACTTTGTCATTGCACCTAGAACAAGTTTCAACTGCATTCATTTTACTCTTTAAAAACCTTAGAGCTGTGTAACATCCAAATAGAAACCAGGCAGTAAAACCCACATGGCACAAACTAATGCTCTTTGGAAAGCATGTTTAATGCTTACAGAGGCCACTTCAGCCAACATTATGAACAGTCCTCACTACTACATTGGAGTTATTTCAGCTATAATGGCATAAGAGCAGCTTCTTTCCAAGACTCCTGGGGACTCAGCAGATAGAGTGAGGACAGGACTGAAGTTGAAAAGAGAGTGAATTCTTTGCAGAGGATTTTGATTTTTCCACCTTAACAACAAGCATGGCTAATTTAGCCTTTCATTTAAGGTCATAATGTCTAAGCTAAAACCAAATGCTGCTAAGACAACTTCTCCCATCAAATGGTTTCTGTGCAAGGGACCTTAAACATCATCTAGTTCCAACCTTCCTGCCATGGGTAGGGACACCTTCCACAAGACCAGGTTACTCAAAGTCCCATCTGCACTGCTTGAATACTTCCAGGGATGGGCCATCCACAAGTTCTCTCTGTTCAGGGCCTCACCATAGTAAAAAAATTTCTTACCAGCATCTAATCTAAACCTGCTTTTTTCAGCTTGAAGCTGAACCTTCCCTCTTGTCCTGTGTATAAATGTCCGTGTAAAAAGTTCTTCTCCATCTTCTGCCCTGAGATTTGAAGGTGCCTCCCTCCCGCTGTGGGGGGCTGAGCCAGTGGTATCAGCAGTGCTGTTAGCTTAAGAAGTGAGAAATACTTGATCTCAAGGCATTCTTTCATATGACAGCACAGAGCAGTAGCCACTGAACTACAGCCTCATCTAGAAGAGCTATGGAGGTAGGTAAAAGATACAGGATGAAAAACATTTGGCACGGCAGATCTGCTTTTCATTAGGTATGTCCATTATTTTTACATTACAGACACACATCCACTCTTAAATTCATTAACACTACTTAGCTACACTCACCTCCCTAACCAATTGATTCTCATTTTGATTGCTGCTCTCAACTAGCTTCCTATCCTCTTGGACGTCAGCCTGCCCAGTCAGCAGCACTGGCACAGCGTTTTATTACTGAATTACTGTACACTGCCTTCTGCATGTCTCCTTAGCCCATATAACACTCCATTTTTTTTTTTGTCCCTCAGACCCTCCAAAAAAAGTCTCTGGAATGAAAAACAAAGCAGGTAATTTTATAATAAGGCGTATACAAGCCTGTCATATGCATTTTAATCATGCTTAACTGCTGCTGCCTGTATGGGCAGGAGAGGTTTTTTCTAGTCATATTGGGTTTTTTGACACCTTTCCAGCTAGGCATTCTGCTTTACACCCAAGCAGATCCTATGTGACACTCATATGGTGTTGAGGCCTGTTTTTCATTCCCATGCTGATCCGTGCCAGGGCCCCTGGAGAAAGGGCTGTTCTCACCAGGTTCCCACCTCTACCACATGATGCCTTCCCAGGCACATAAGGGCCTTTCCTTTCTGCCTCCTTATGTCAAGAAGTCCCAGGTTTCCCAGCGTGGTGCAGTTTGATAAGGCATAGAGAAAAACCTGCAGCATACTGGCATTATGTTCTGGACCTTTCTATCAGTTCTAGCCTTCCTGACCATAGGGTAGCTTTCCTTAGTCATCTGTCAATAACCCCATCTTAATTCACAGGGCCCCAGTGACAGCCCACAGCTTGAACCCAACGAGAGAGCAGCTTGGGAAGGAACTGGGCAGATTTTTTTTAGTCGTTTTCTTCTTAATGCAACATATCTTAACAGCTAACATCTTCCAGCTGATACAAGTATGGCTGACCTGAAAAGCTGTGGTTTCTCAAAAGACAGCAGCTCAGAGAAGCTTACATCTGTTGAGCTAATTCGTGGTAGTAGCACAGTAAGAAAGTAGTAATACTATTTACAGCCACAGTGCTTTTTCTCTTCACCCTATGGCAGATACAGAAAATTTCCATCTCTGACGCATCACAGCTAGCTCTTGTAAAGATCTTTCCCCACTGGTACTGAAAGCAAGCCAGAAACGGATCAAAAAAAGTTAAAGAGAAATTGTGTGTAGGCTCTAATAAAACATAATGATTCACAATAGCAGGAGTAAGGCTACCACATTTACAGAAAAATTAGCTGCTCTTGAATTTGGCAGGATTCTTACTTTTTTACTTCTTCTTCTGTTCCCAGGTGAGCCACTATTATAGTCAGGTGCATAGTTTGAACAGGAAGAAGAGCTCTTGACAAGTCAGGTTCTTTAGAGAATAGGAGTTCTTGGACATCTTCAATTCTGTCCAAAATCTGCAGTGGAGTAAAGAGGAGACAGAAATAAATTTTCGTTTTGGAATGCCCACACATTACTGGAAAAATTCAGAATGCTGAAGCTTTACACACCCAAAAATGCAACTCAGTGTTTAAGCCAGGAGTCCACAAAGCCACCTTCCTCTCCCTCCCTGCCCCACAGATTTATCACATAGAAACTTTCAATTTCATACTTCATTTTGCAGGAATTGATTGATCTGTTTTCCTTTTTTAAAGCCTACAGGCTAAATTCATAGCTCTCCTGTGAACCAGAAGCCCTAGATTTTAAGGTAGGTGTGAATCTGACCCTAAGCATGTTAGATTAAAGCTCACAGCACTGTGTAAATATTAATGGGATCTTCATGCAGTTGTCAGTTTTTAATAGACTGTGGAAATTGAATAGCATTTCCATAATTAATCTTATGCCATTTTCTGATTACAAGTTTGATCACAGATTAAACTGATATCTCTTCCCAAAAGAGAAAATGTAGCAGCAAACAAAGTAGATTGACTGGGTAAACATGCTGTTTTCTGAGCCAGTTCCTGGCTCTTGTGGATCTATCTGTGCCTTTACACAATTGACTCCAAAGATTTTAATTTTTTTTTTTCCCAATATGTTCTGTTAAGGTTTATAAGTCAGTCCTGGGAGCAGGCAGGAGAGCGAAGAATTCATTCACACAAGTACTTAAGTATCTGGTGGAAGCCCATGTTACAGAGAAATCATTTATAGATTTTCGAATTATTTCACTGAGCAAGCTCTGCCTTACGTGCCAAGGTGCTCACAGGTGTTAGAGCTCCCCTTTATTCTTACATAGATCGAAACGGCTGGGTCAATATGTTTTTGTTTTGCAATCTTTCTCCACAAAGCCTCAGCAGTCATTGTGCAGCTCACTAAAAAGTCCCACAACCTGCACATCAGAAGAGATTAGCATAACAAGTTCCCAATAAACATGAGGATAAAAGCCACACACAATTAAAATAACCATCTGAAGATACAAAATCCCTGAATTCACCAGCTCTTACGGTACATTTGTCACTGTGAAAAACACATCACTGAAATGACTCTTACATTAAGTTAATTCCTCCTGCAACCGAAGCACAATTTATTGCAGGCTGCTATTTACAGCATATGTTTAGATTGTGAAAACACTGAGCAGGAATCAAGCCATCAAGCTGTCCGACCACACAAACTACAACCTTTGCTTCAACAGACTAGGCTAAGTATTAGCAGTAATTCCACAAAAGAGCCTCCTGTTGTTCTCCCTTACCCAATCTTTCCAAGAACATCCTTGAAATAAGAAAGAAGATCCTTTTGCCTTTTCAGTTTGAGGCTCAAGACATCTGGGAAGCTGAGTTTGAGTGAAATTCCTTCATCTAGATATTTAACTATTACAGAGCAGTTGTTAATGCCTTTTCTCACCCCTTCTTTTTATCTTCACATATGATTCTTCACAACTTCCTGCTCCTTCTCCCATGGGAACAGTCTACCCTATAGCTACTTTTTTTTTTTTTTGTGCATCAGTCTTTAGCACTTTTCTATAAATGCTGTGTATTCAATGGGATAGCTGGGGGTTTTTTGAGAAGTGAAAGAAGCACTTAAAATGGAGTACTGAAAGCCTGAGACCATAACATTATTAGATTCAATCCAGTCCAAGCTTGGTGTCCAGCCTCCTGGAGCCCTGCTTAGACAAAGGAAAAAGGGCTATGCACCCACCAGGACTGGAACAGGACTTTTCCTTTGTCCTCTCGAAAGGGAGAAAAATGTCAACAGCCCTAGGCCCTGCCATCTGGAGAGCTCTCTTAAATAATTAAGGCAAAATAATTATTCCCAAAACACTAACAGCATCTTTAAAACCCTTCTCTAATAGAGAAAGTCTACAGAGTAAAAGACAATCAAATCGTATGTTCAGTGAGGTCATGAACCTCTGCTTTAGAGGTAAAAGCATCTGTAATTGTCAAAACACTATTGCATGTGCATGTATATGTGTATATACATGCACACATTTGGCCAGCACGTTGGGGGAGGTGATTCCAGCCCTCTATTCCATTTGATGAGACCCCACCTGCAGTGCTGCATCCAGCTCTGGGGCCCCCAGCACAGGAAACACATGGACCTGTTGGGACAAGCTCAGAGGAGATCCACCAAGGTTATTAGAGAGATGGAGCACCTCTCCTGTGAGGAAAGGCTGAGAGGATCCTGTTTGCTCAGCCTAGAAAAGGAAAGGCCTCAGAGTAACCTAATTGCTGCCTCTCAGGACCTGAAGGGAGACTACAAGAATGATGGAGAGGGACCCTGCAAGAGCATGGAGTGACAGGACAAGGTGGAAATGGATTCAAACTGGAAGACAGTAGGTTTAGATTAGATATTAAGAAAGAATTATTGATTGTGAGGGTTGTGAGGTACTGGAAGAGGTTGCCTGGAGGTTGTGGATGGCCCTTTCCTGGAAGTGTTCACAGCCAGGTTGGATGGAGCTCTGAGCAACTTGGTCTAGTGAAAGATGTCTTTGCCTGCAGCAGGGGGTTTGAAACTAGATGACTTTCAAGATCCCTTCCAACACAAACCACTCTATGATTTCTTTATTCACCCTCTCTACATGTACATGCCGACCTTACAGTACTGCACTCTGCAGTGTTTCTTTCAGAGCCTCGCACGTGTGAGGCTGTCTCGGGTCACTGCCACCCTTAAAGGTAGCATTGAAGAGGAACATGAGCTGGGAATATCTTGGGCAGAGCATCCAACCAGGGGTGCCAGAGCTGCCAGATTACCAGGGCTGGTGTGAGTGCAGGGAAATCTGTAAGAGCAGAATTGAGAGAGAGAAGAAAAGAAAAAAGAGGGGAAGGACAATCACGGGGCTGCACAGGATGTGGTCCCAGGCCATATATTAAGACACTCAAATCTCATTAAAATAGCAGAATAAGTTAGGCATTCATGACCCTTCAAGCTGTTCCATGATCTCATTCCTCAGATGGCAGGAAACTTTCCAGTTTCCAGCTTAGATTTATTCTTTGCCCACTTCATACCCATTTGTTCATCTGCCAACATTGTCTTCAGCTTACACAGTTATTTTCCCTTCCTGGCATTTATCTTCCTGATGTGCTCTGCACTTTTGTTCACCTCTCAAAAGCCAGTCATATGTAGGAATCACTAAAGTTATATGAGGCCATCCTCCAGATAACCTTCAAAGATCATTCTGCTCCAGACAAAGCCAGAACAAATAATTGCCTACCAAGAGGAAGGCACCTTTGACGTCTCCCTCTAACACATACATAAGTGTTTTTACACTTAACTAAGGTAAAAACAAGAACTCAGAAGCCTGCCAAAGCAAGCTACTGTACTGCAACTGTTTGTCACACTGGAGGGAAAAAAAAGGAAAAATTCTGTACAACAGACACATCAATCCTATTTAATTATTGCCTTTCAGCAGGATAAATGGTCATTCCAGATACTGCATGGCAGCTTAAGATAGGGGAAAAAAGGGAATCAAGTTATATTGCAATAAACAATGTCTATTTAGTTCATTGGGAAATGCACCATAAACTACTAGCACAAGCTGATGGTAGAATGTTGTATTTTCACTCTGTTCATACAAGCTAATATTCAGGTTTTGCCTTTTACATTTGCTTTATAAAAATATAAAAATACCAAGATAGATATCTATATTATAAATGTTAATAATTTACACATTTTATATACTGTTTCTCCATTCTGCCCATGCTAGCTGGACACAGAAGTTTCTGATTCAAATTAAGACTTTCCCCTGCCTATCTCTGTCCAGATGGAACAGTCTGCTCATCGTCTTGGCATCTCAAGGCTTTTCTTTCTCTTCATAATATATCTGAGTGCATAGTCACTTGCTGCCTCTGCATAAAGGGCATGGGCATGTCCCACCTCACAGTGCTGCTGTTCCACAATGCTGGAACAGAATCCCTTCCAAGCCCCCTTGGGATAACAGCAGGTACTGGGACAAAGTGAGAGGCTCTGTCTGCTTTTGGGTACCTTGAGCAGCTGCAAACAAAACATTGCCATCAGCAGGTCACAGTTGTCTATGAAATGCTAAAGGGTAAAAAACCTGTCCATAAAGGTACCGACAGTGCTCTTTGGAAATGAGACAATCCATGTCCTTCTTTCAGAAAGTTTTGTGTGAGCTTTAAAATTCATAGTAGCAGAATGGGAATAAGTAGTTCAAGGTGAGCCAGTAACTTCCCACTTTCTTTACAAGCACAAAGAGTTGTGCAGAAGTTACATAAGATTCATTTGAAGCCCCTAATTGGTAAATAAAGTGTGAAATCTGTCTCTCCAGCTATTGAATCATTTTTGGAATTTACTTCCATGGATCATAAGACAGGGCCTGTGGTAGCCAAGCCCTGCAAGCTTCTATTGACATATTTCAGAAGAAGCATTTGCTGTAGTAACTGGGATGCTTTAGGTCCCTCCCAAAGCCCCCAGAAGAAAATATTTCTATTTGTATTTCCACTGTTTGCTGCACTTTGGTTTAACGGCATGGTGGCAAAATGATCTGTTGCTTTTTCCAACACTGCTTAAACATGGGAGTCACAGAACACAGCACACCTCAAAGTATGAGCATACAGGCTCCACCCGTGGGTTCTTGAAATTAACTGTCTACCTAGGATCTCAGGGCAAGTTTGTCAGCTAAAAGATGGAGAAGAGAAAACAGATCAATTCTCTATAATCTTCTGTGGAAGAAAAGGAAATTCTCATTCTCCATTGTGAACTTCAGTGGAAAAGGAGATGAACAAACAAATCAATACCCTTGCACTAAATACAGCCCTAAGACAACGTAGGATGGGACAACACAAGATGATGAAAGCCAGCTCTTTTATTTGAAAAAAGATTACAGAATTGAAGATATTATTGATGAGACAGAACACCTCAGACCCTATAGAAAGGGCAGTGGCAATCCTGAAAGTGATTTTTTTCCTAGCAATAGTGGAAATGTGGATGTGCATAAATACAACTATCTACAAAAACAAAGCACAGCACCTACAAGGGCTGCTATGAGGAAGTTAACTCCATCCCAGGGCCAATAGACCACTGCAGGTAAGGGGGCAGAATCTGATCACTCTTGGCTTGTTAATAACCCTTGCAAACAAGATAAGAAATTAAGCCTAAGTTTAAAGTTAAGTTTTCTAATAGAACAACTACTTTAAAGTACCTGATCATCTGTTATTGGAATAGCAACAAAATAATTTGGAGCCTCTCTTGGACGTTTCTTCGACAGTTCTTGTCCTAGGTCTTCTTTCTGGTCTTGCACCATCCCCCTGGGCCCTTCTTGGATATTACCTTGATCCTGTCTCATCTCTGTACTTCTTTGGCCTTCCTTTTGCAGAGGCGGGTCTGCTTTTAGCTGTTCCTGCTCTTGGCTCTGGTACTGCAGCTGCTCCTCTGTCACCATCCCATTCAGGTCCCCTTTGTCTCCAGCCTGCACGTCATGCAGCTCCATCACTTCTCTTTCCTCTTGGCTCTGGTCCTCTTGGGGTCTTGCCACTTCTTCCTGATCCTGCTTTTGGCTCAGAGCCCCCTGTGGCACCAGCTCCACCACAGAAAGCTCTGTCTCACCTTCAGATCTTGTCATTGTCTCTCCCTGATCTTGTTTTGGGGTCTGCTGTTCTCCATCATCTAACACTTCCTCGCCTTGGTTTTGGAGGGAGGATACCTCTTCTGAGTCACAGCCCAATTGCAGCTGCACCAATACCTTGATGCCAGCAGTGCCTTGTCCCCACTCCTGGGGCTGTACCTGTACAGTTACTTGTGGGAGAGATGGCCCTGGGCCCCTCTGCTGTAACTGCACCTGCACAGTCACTGCTGGGGCCTCCCATCTTGGGCTTGGCTTCTGAGGCTGCACCTGCACAGTCACCTCTGGGGACTCCCACCCCTGGCTCATGGTCTGGGGCTGCACCTTCACAGTCACTTTTGGGAACTCCCACCCTGGGTCTGTTTGCTGTGTTGCCATGTTTGGGGCCATGCCTCCTTGCCCTGGCTGCCTTTGTGGCTGCACGTGGATATCATTCCCTCCCTGGGGCTCTTGAGCAGAGGGGAGTAGCTGTGCTGCTGAGGGATGGTCTCCTTGCTCCAGCTGTACTGGTGAGCAGAGTTGCTGAGTTCCTTCTGGGCTTTCATCCACCTGAACCTGTTCCCTGACCACCTCTTGAGGCTGAGCTCCCTCTGGACTTCCATCCACCTGAACCATCTCTTGATGCCGACTCCTGCACAGCTCCTGTTTCATCACCTTCATCCTGTAACACCAAAGCTTTCTTCTACTAAGCTGGGGATTCTCCAAGATCCTCCTCCTCTTTCTTTGGGGCTTGAAGTAGTTTTTTAAAGGAACTGGGAAAAAAAAAAGAAGAAAGCCCAGGAGTTATATATTAAAAAAAATATTTCTTACAGTAGTTCAGTCTGGGTTCAGCTCTGCAGTTGGACTCACTATGGGGAGCTTCAACCCGGTCAAACAGCTCCGTCTAAAAACCCGTGGAGAGCCTGACTGAAGATTGAACTGCTGCTTCTAGTCACTACACTGTGGTCTCGACTTCTGCTCTTGCCCTGATTAGGTCTCCCAAGCTTTAAAGCATGAGTACACCATCTCACAGCATGCAGCAGCAGAGAGACAGAAGCCTTATCAAGGGACTGCAGGTGTGTTGCCTAGAGGTAGTTACTCACAGAGATTCAGGTTCAGAGAATAGCCCGAGCCAGACTCAAGCTGAATACATACAGAAACAAGACTGCCAGTGGAGCTCTGGTCTCCCGTAACTGCAGCATGTTACCATCTAATCAGACCTGCACACACTACTGTTTTCCTTCCCATGTGTACATTACAGTTTTTTCTACCACAAACTTCTGCCACATCCTCAGTTTTCTTAACATCTCCCATTCACCCTCATTCTCTTCTTCTCTTCAGTAAAGTTGCAGAGGGAGATGTTTTTCTCATCCATACTGTTTGGATACAAGCAGTGAAGGCACTGAAAGAGCAAAGGGGTATTTTTTTCCTCCTTGATTCAGAGGCAAATTGCACAGAAGCCCCAAAAACCAAGAACATTTCTTTAGTCAGTGCAGCTCAATTGCACTCAACAGAAACAGAACTTTTTAAAGAAGATGTCTAAGCAAATTCTACAGATCAAACAGGATTCATCTGTATGAGAAAAATATTTCAGACTCCAGATTATGACCTGCCTTGACTAAGTCCTTCCAGGTCATGGCAACACTGAGGGTTTTTTCCCCTGGAGATGTAAGAGGTAGGCAGATATATTTTTTATAAATCTGCTCTCCAAGACAACCAAAATGTTTGTTCAAGTTTTGCAGGAAAACTAGATCCCTTCCCACCCCCACAAAACCCACAACCATGAAAAAAGTCAAAACTAAATAGAAAAAGTATAAAAAAATTGACACACAACCTACATATTTTAATGTTGGGCAATCCAAGACAGAGGTAGTACAGTTATCTCCTTATTAAAAACCAAAAACCAACAAAACCAAATTATTTTTGTAGAGGGCTAAAGATGAAAAGCTTAAGAAACTCATCTTGAATTCATATGAAGGCTATTATATGTTCTTCCCAGAATCCAGATGCTGGCTCATTGTTCCATAGAATGGACTAGTTTTAAAAAGGAGATTTTCGTGCTTGCATATATTTCACATGTCATTTCACTTATCAGATAGCTACATTACTTATATTCTTTTATGCTTTAAGAATTTTGTTGACTGTATGTCAGATCTAAAGACTTAAGGAGACTAATAAAGATTTTAGAAATGTAAGAGGCCAAATGCTTATGGAAGGAGACCAATCTTACCTCTCTGGAGGCAAAGCACTGTGGTCATGAACTAGCTATAAAATCAGCTATTACCCATGATATTTGTGCCTGGACTCCAACAGAAGGTTTTGTCCTCCTGGAAGAGTGTTTAACCAGGGATATGAAGAATCCCTGTTCAGCTCGATGATCTTTAACAAAAGGCACAATCCTGCATAGTACTTCATCCTGAGCCAGCATGAAACTTACTTTCAAACATCTCTCTGACATCAGCTTTGACAAAAACAAGCTCTACCATTGCTTGCATGCTTTCACTGTCCAAGTGAGAAACTGGAAGGAAAGAACAATATTGAAGTCTCCCAGAGAACCCCTTTCAACCATGTAAATGCTGTAGAACATGTGCATTTCCTCAGTACTTGTAATGGGACAGAAGCTCCTGAGACACCATCACACTCCTCTGCCCTCCTCACAGTCAAGGTACTTGAGAAAGCAAGCCCTTTTTCTCTTTCAGAAGTCATTATGTAAATTAAGCCTCAAAGCTGTGCAAAACCTTGGTAGGTGCCTATTACAATGGTTCAGTCAGATTCAGAGAATGCGGCATCTAAATTCGCTGTAAACAAGCATTTAGATGCATGTAGGTGAGTCAGAAAGTCTCATGCACATAGAGTGACAGGATTCATGCCATTAAAACACCACAATCCCCACTGAAGTCTTTGTCTTACTAGCAGTGTGCAGCTGAAGCACAGCAGAAGTTTAAACAAACCCTCTCTTGCACGCAGCCTAAGCTGCTCTGTGAAAAATCATTAAAACAGGTAACAACTTGTAACAACAAGCTGCCACGGTGGTACACATTTGCTGTTGGATTTGTTAGGCTTTCCCCCCCGAAGCAACACTTAAAACCGTGTTGTCTCTCCTGCATTTGTGCCTGCACAGTAGCCTTCAGTGGGGATTTCACAGACTGTCATCCACATGGCGAAGACAGAAATGCAACAGCTCAGGTTTAGTATAGAAGAATCACATAGAAAGAAGCATCAGTGCCCTTTACAAGACAAGGGGCTATTTTTAAGGCATTCAGTACTTAGCATCAAGGTAGTCTCATCAATTTTACACAGTTCTTTCCCTGCACTATTTCGCTCTTAAGCCTGTATTGCTTCATATGCGCATGTCTCCCACAAAACTTTCATTTGATAATCCCACCACCTAAAACGAGTTAGAGTTGCAGCTGTTACCCAGCCATCCCTACACGATTTGCAAGTCCTTACAGCCGTTGCGTGGCTGTCATCAAGCTGAGAATTAAGGGCTCAGGATTTATCTGCCTTGACTCAGTACAACCTAAACTCAGCGTTTAATGAAGTGACAGTATCTTGGTCCTTCGGACACTTCAGCACCTGTGTAAAATAGAAAGTGGATGGAGATCCTGAGTGGTAGAAGCATCCCAGAGAGCCCCAGGCTTTCCCCAAGTCCCCCCTCCAACTGTTCCTCTGAGCTCTGCCAAGCCATTTAGCCCAGGTGACAACATCAAATACTTGTCCACCCGCAGCAAGGTCCAGTGCACGACAGGCAGCCAAGAGCTGAAGACTGCAGTCTGTACAAATAGGAAAGGTTCCTGCCCCTATAGCACTGAAATATGCCCTTAGGAGGTCCTGAAAAAAGCAGGAAGACCACCCACCTGCATCCAAAACATTTAAACCACGAAGAAAGCCCTTTCTTCAAATAAATAGTTTGTTCCATTTTCAGCCTTTTGACAGACAGAGCTCATGCAGACACTTGTATCCCAGCCAGCAGCTCTGAAACAACAAATGCACAAGCTCCAAAGACAAGCTCCCCCCACCCTCAGTCCCATGCCAAAGGCTGGAAACAGATACTAACTGTGCCTAACTCTTGGTCAAAAGAGTCCAGAAACATCCAGAAGGAAAGCTAACCTGTCTCATGAAGATATAGTCAGCGTTTGTCCGAATATCTGTCTTTGCTGATTCAGACCTCAGTCTGACACTTCTCACCTCCTCAATCTCAGAAGAATCCCAATGTGGATGACAACACAAAATTCAACTCTGCTGCTCTAAACTTTAATTGTAGTGCAAAGCAATTCCCCTTTTCCCAGCTGACTGCATTGCCAGTATTAAGCTCCCATACCCTACAGAAGCCAGGCAACATTCGCTTTCACCCGGAAATAGATTTTGTGCTCCACAGAACTGCCACAGGAAACTGCTGACTGGGTAACATTGCCTCGGTGTCCCTGAAGGATGATGTGGAAGTCTGCTACAGCCACTCTGATACATGCAAAACAGCCTCTCTGCACAGAAAATAAGCCACGAGAACAGTTTTTACAGAGTTCTGCTTCCTCAGATAAGGTCAGAAACTCCTCAGCTGTGACAGTGACATGCAGGTTTGCTGGCACTGGTCTGGGAAGCCCAAAAAAGTCTATTTATGGGCCTAGCTTTCTGCACAAGTCTCTCCCTTGCTACTCAGTTGCAGGAGAGCAGGATGCAGATGCAGTTCAGTAGCTGAGGGGCAGTCTTGCATCCCAGGTCCAGAGAGGCTGCTTAGAATGCTGGAGATAAAAGGAAGATTTACCAGGTCCTGGCCAAGCACAGACACACGCCTACTGTAATAATTCACTTCTTGTGGTTTGCCCAGGATCTGAATGGCTTCCTGGGCCATTGGTACTTGCCTTGTTCCTCTTCCTGATAAAGCTAACAATTTACTGAAGTAATCTGATGCACATGAAGCAAAAGGCATTTGAAGCAAACAACCTTTCCTGCAGCACCCAGGTCTTTTCTCTAAGCAATACTGCCCTCTGGCAACCCATGCCTAAAACATCCACCTCATCCTGCCATGCTAGAGGGTTGTAGTTATACAAATTACAGTCCTCAGTCTTATGATATATTTGTATGGTCATCAGGTCTTATTTCTCCCTCCCCCACCTCCCTAGAATAACTGCATTCTTTGCAGGCTGGACATCTCAGATACCTGTTTGTCCTGCTAAGAAGCCTTTTCAAAATTCAGCTACCACAATGTTAGAGGAGACGAAGAAGAAACAGGTCAAGGAACCTGCCACAAATACTCTTAGAAACAACACTTCTATATGAAGTTGCATCAGTTAAGTCATCACAGTATGCCACAATCTCTGTTCATTTTATTCCCTATCATTTAAAACCAAATTAAGTTAGATCAAGGGAAAGCACATAGAAATTATTTGGCCTGAGCTTCTCCCTCTTACTAGTTTATCACACCTTCATAAGTGTGAAGTTTTGCTGCAGTTGATGGGAAATGGCAGCAAAAAGAGACGAAACAAGTTTAAATACAATTAGAAATCATCTGTACAATATGGTTTCAGCTAGAGGATTGTTTTACTGGGGTGTATTTGGCCCTGTCTCATTGTACCTTTTGCTAGAGGTTTAATACAGGGGCAGGAGGAAAGGTGAAGGTGGGAGGGAACATAGAGCCACAGTTAATTAACCCATAATAGAGAATGAGTGATAAAAAACATCAGTGTTCCATGGTCTGTACCTACACGTTTCTTCAGTCTAAACCTAAGCCCTTTAGACTGAAGTAAATCCTTCGGTTGCCTTATTTGTGTGTAACATTATCTGTTAATCAAGAGGCACAGAAGTTCCAGAGTTTCTTGACAGGTTCATTTATTAGCTCCATTTTCCCAGTATAAAAGCGATAAAATGAGGCAACTCACACCTCTCAAAACTGATATCATATTTGGTGATGTCTATTTTACTCTGACTGGTCACCAAAGTAACCAGTGAGCATTCCAAAAGCAGTATTCCAAAACTACTTGTAACAGTAGGCCACTAATCCCTTACCAAGACTGAATTTAAAGGGTTTGTTCACCTACAGAGGTGAAGCCAAGAAAGAGGGGTGGAGGGTGAAAATAGGAGATATGGGAGCTCTGAAATGAGCAATATTTATGTTTGGTGGAAAGACATTAGAGGCAGAAACAGCACCCTTCATAGGAGCAACATATACTTTACAAAGCTACTTTTTCCTTAGTGGCTCATTAGGATTCCACACTTTGTCAGACCACACTGAATGGATTGTTCCCAGAGTAAAGATGAAAGATAAAAAAGGCTTGACTTGTGTTTAATGATCCACTATTACCATATCTGTACGTGGATAGCGTGTCAGCATTTAGCATGCAGGATGCATATAATAGTGACTGCAGTGTCTCAGAGACCACCACTACCCGGTGGAGAAGGAAAGCTGACACCACCATTCCTCTGAGGAGGAATGCAGTTATTAGCTTTTCAATGACTGTGCGTAGCTTGCTTTATTAGCCATTGTTTAAAGCACTATAATTAGAAAAAGTGTTAGATATGCAAGATAAACCATCCTCCCTCGAATAATACATGCTCCCCTGCGAGTTATAGTCATTATACATCGTGTTAAAGAGGTTTTGTAGAAGTTTCTTTACACTGACTAGAACCGTACAATCATTGTGCCACTTTCACACTGCAGCAAAAAAACCAATACATCCATAAAATGTGTCCCAGACATTGCTTTTCTTTATGAGGATCTCTGAGCAGCTATTAAACAGCAATTATCTTGGATGCTGTACTAATCTTTTAGGTGTAACAGAGGCAGATATTCTGTACATTGTCAGATGGTTCATTTGTAATCCCTGCTGCCCCTCTTCCTCTTAGCCCCAGGTGAAGCAGAACTCAGTTAAGGTATAATTCATCTGGCCATGTTAGTCTGCATTTCAAAGTGCATCTTTACGCTCCCCAGAATGAAACAAGTGTGTTACCCAAGATAAGCTTAAAATTATTTGCATAAGATAATCAGCACACACTCGAGATTACTTTGATTTTTGGTAGGCATATCATTTATGCTAGCAAACATCTTTCTTGAAAAGGTAAGATTCATCACTCCTGATACATGAGGAACTAAAATACCAAGACTGAAGTCATAATTAAAAAGGATGAGGTTACAAACAATTAGCTGCTCTCCAGCACACCTTGCAGGGATGTCCTGACTTCATTATTCCTTCATAAAGGCAGCACCAAAGCCCCCATTAAACTGACAGGTGGAGGGCTAAACTCAAGGCTGATTTGAAAAAACACCTGTTCTGGTATCCCCTCACTCAGGCAGAATCTTCAGTTCAAGTCCCCCACACCTGGACACCCTGAGCTGCCACCAGTTCAGCCAGACCTGCCACTCCCGTCACCCTTTGGCACCAGCACTTCTGAAGCACCCAAGGACTGAGTGAACACCACACAGGAGGGACATGTCTTTCACAAGTGCTTCTGCCTTTATTTGCAAGCACTTTTTGTGTGCAAAGGCAGGGTTTAACACTATCACACTTACAAAGCCTACAGCTGTGGGTTCGTGACAGCATAGTCCAAGGTATTGCCCCCTTACTCTATCCCAATTTCTCATTACACTTACACGGATTCCATTATCTCAGCAATATTTCACAAGTCAGAATAGTTTAAGTGTCTGCTTTCCAGCTATCAATTAAGGAGATAATCTTTAATCCAAAATACAGTGCATTACATCACCTCAGCCTCTGCTTATGATGGTCTCCTGCAGTATCCAGCCACAGTGACTGTCTGCCGTCTAAAGGATTTGCTCAGTAAATTAATGGCTCTTCTAAGTACCTCATATCCACTTAGAAAAGCAAATATGGATTATTTGTTCCTTTAAAAAATTTATTCTACAAGCATACAAGTCTCCATCTTAAGTGACTGAGTATCCAGCCTTGGAGAGAGAGAAAATAGTGTATCTGAACAGCTAAGCCCTCACAAATTTTAATTTATATACATATTTTCAAGCCTGAGCATCCAAGCCACTCACTGCCAGATGCTTAGTTCGCACCTGCCTGAAGCCTTGCTAATCAGACAATTACACAAACACTACTCAGACAAGAAGAATGAAAGGACCCAGTCTAAGACAGACATTCTTTAGGCTCAAAGGGCAGAGGCAGAACAGAGTATAGCCAGGGCGTCTGTCAGCTGTGCAGAAAGTGCTGCAAGAGAATATCTGACCAGCACAGAGCATCCAGTCCCCCTTCCCCGGCAGCAGCCTGGGCTGCAAGCAGGGCTAGGGGCAGGCACAGAGCTGCTAGAGCTCAGCATCTTCCTCTCCAGAGAGGCATACCTGAAGGACCAGAGAAATCATCTCTCAATACCATCAAAAAAAAAAAAAAGAAAAAAATCACCTCAACTTATTTCTTCTTACTTGTTTGGGGACTGGAGGTCATTTTAGGGAAACAAAACTGAAAATAGCCTTTAAAAAAATCTGCTCTTTAAATAAAGAATAAGAAATTATTTTAATCTTGAACTCAGTTGCTAGACTTAAAACTTCCCAGAAAACCAGTAAGACACTGGTTTTGATACTATACATAGGGTTTGGTTTGTACCTATCATAGAAACAAACATATTAGTTGGAAATTTATTTACTTTAGTTATGCCGAATTCACATTCTTGTGAAAATTACACTTTTGCTATTTAAACAAGAGTTTTAAGTTGGTAGCTTAGATAGTTTATTTGCAAATAAATATCTTTCACTTCTTTACTGAAGTGTTTGAAACTGAGCTTTCTATTCTTCTCTTCAAGAAGCATAATATGTACTTACCTGACTGCAAACATGAATATTTTTCAATAAGAACCTGTATTACACGCACACCTCCTTAGGAAATTTTTAAGCATGCTAAATAAAAATGAGCTTGTGTACTGGTGTATGTAAACAGAATGAACCACTGAGTCACAACTGGGATGATTTTTCTGCCATGTAAACACACTTCTGCAGAGTCACGCTCCTCTTGCAGTTCACCCTGCACTGAGGGACTGCAGATCTAGTCAGACATGAAAAGGTAATGTGTTTTGGGGTTTTTTTTTCCCCCAGCCTCCCTACCTGTATTCTCAAAGGAGAGCTCAGGAAAATCAGTATCTATGTACAGTCCAAGAAACTGCTTCTATTTCAATAAGAAGCTCACATTATGCATGCCTTCTGTCAGATGAACACAGATCCTTCTCCCAAAAATGATATAAAAGCATCTGAGCAGGGGGATGGAAACTGTGACGCAAGAGGCAGCCAGTGGAAAGACATATGGAGGCAGAGAAATCAGAAAGATATCAGCAGTTGGCAAATCTCCTCTTACATTTCACATTCATATGCTCACCACATTTAGGCACAAAGACAGTATCTAATACTCCAGCACCAGAAGAGGGGCTGTTTCCAGCACTCTCCAAAGAAGCACATTCCACTATAGACATAGCCCTGTACAGTACAATAATCCTACATGGCTCATCTGAATTTTGTATTGAAGCCAGACATAGTGACAACACACTGGACTGTAGTGAAACCACACAGCACATTACTATTACAGCACCCTGCAAGTATGAATTGGCAACTTGTATTTATACATTGCCTTTGAGTCCTGGGAAATGAGCAGAGCAAGAAGTGTTAGCGATACTTGACTGTCATCAAGAAATTTTCTTCTCAAGTTGAAAAATAACTGTTGAGTACAAAGAAAATTTGTATCCTGAAGCATCTTCTTATATTCACTCTAGTAAGATGATACTTTTGAAGTTATCAAAACTTGCTCTATATTTTAATCTGTCTTGGTTTAGGATTTGTTTTAGGGGATTTTTTTTTTTGTTTGGGGTTTTTTTGTTTGTTTGATTTGTTGGGTTTTTTTTTTTTGAGGAGGATGGAGGATTTTTTTGTGGGGTGGGAAAGGTGTGCGCAGGGGTGGGTAACAGGATATTTTCACCTGCATTACTGCAATATGCCAAATGAAGAGAGTCAAGAACTACTGCTTTTATGCCACAAAAAACACACTGTAACATACTTCTACCAAACCCTCTTTGTGGTGCTTATGCCCTTTTGCCTGGGGGGCAAATAAAAGTCATTTCCTTCAACGACAACAAAAGAGCTGAGAGCAACCTATTCCCAGCTATCACTATGAAAGCTGTAGTTAGACTGGTAAACCAAAAAAAAACCAAAAACCAAAGCAAACCTATTTTGTCCTGGTTTCTCTTTCAGCAGGATTTATTGGGCTGTAGTGATCTCTCCACCAGGAAGTGACTGCCCACAGCATCTGCACCAGTAGTCTCGGGATGGGTGAGAGAGCTTGCAGCAGGGCAGAAGGTTACCTCTGACTGCCCCCCAAGAAGCTGCCACAAGGAAATGAAAGTCTGCTGCACAAATTTAATCTGCTACTTCACAAGGTTTTATTAAACCACACAATCTACCCAGCATTACAAGTTATAGGATCAAACATTATTTTGGACAGAGTTCAGTTCTGTACTGTTATCCAACTGTTCTGTTATCCAACACAATGCGATCTGTTGCTGCTGCTGCTGAAGGTTGGCAAAAGCAGAGCTTTTCTCCTTTCCATTCCTCAACTTTTTTTTTTTTTTTTTAAGCAACACATTGGGGCAGCCCAGGTAATATATCTTTGACAATGAATTCCCAAACGTGACAGCAAAAAGACGACCTCTCACTGCAGCCTATTAACCCTATTAACTAAATTCATGTGTAATTATCAGCAATAACGTGTTGAGAGCTCTCTGCTTGTTGGACAGAGACAGAATTTCTTAAGCATCCATTAAGAAGCTATTAAGACACACACAGGCACTTGAGTACAGCGGGAACAAATTAACTGCTTTGATATATTTTGCGATTGTTGTTGGGTCTTCAAAGAAATGGCAATCCTGAAAGATAACTTTTCCATGATGAAATCTTAATTTGCTTGGATCCTCTAGGGGAGGAACAACAGCTCTAGGTATGCATTATGCAAACATTTCTTACATGCTGTGCTTGTGCAGCATGTCAGAATTACTGTAAGCACTTACTACCCTCATATTCGAGCAAAATTAACATGGCATAAACATCTTAGAGATATTTTAATTTCCTATGGCTGGAGTGCTCTTGTACACTTTCAGGCAGGTCAGAGTTGCCCAATGGAGAGGCAGCTTTTTTGCAGGTCAGTTATCCCCACTTCAAATATGATGCCGACGTACGAGAAGATGGCAGGAGCAGAAAAGGAAATGCAGAGCACTTGCTAGATGAGATTCTCCAGGGAACAAATAAATGGGGATTTTTGAAATGTCAAGCTTGTTTCTGTAGAAGTTCTAACAAGGCTATTACTCAGAAGCATTCACAGGAAAAGAAAATATTACCTAATGCTACGAGATAAGTAATTGTAATGTATTTGTGGAATGCACCTTCATATGTATAGGCTCACACTTTCTTTAGAAACTGCTTTGAGTGTTGTTCAGTCACTGAAAAGAGAAACCATGCTATACTTAATTAACTGCTCAAATGAACTATTTAGAAGGTATTTGCAGGAGTTATTTTGTCTTTATTATGGATTTTTAGGGAGCAGTAATTCACCTTTCTATATCAAGGAAGAGGCAGAAGAGAGAGTACATAAGGCTATAAATATTATTAATTGCAGAGTAAGGCACAATATCATCAAGAGTTATGGAAACTGTCCCGTCTCCTTTATTCCTTTTGCATCTGACTATCAAGTTTAAGAGAAAGAATAATTGAACCATTCCATCAAAACCCTGGTGTGGATTAAATCCTTGCCAAGAATGAGCTAGCATTGATTACTTATAAGAGCTAGCAGTTTTAGAGCCCATTTAGAGGCACAGAATAAACCCAGAACCTCAGAAGTTGGGCCTTGAATGAGCAGACATCTGTGCCACCAGCATGAAGGAGACAAAAGCATATGATCAGTAGCTTCAGAAGCAATTCAAATAGATCAAGAAGAGACATCAACTGTAGTTGATCTATTTAAATTCATGAGATCATATTTGGAAACATGGAAGAGAGCTGCAGGAATAATAGATCTCTTTGAATTAAGTCTTACAGAAAATTTATCTTTTGATAGTCTGTCTTAACATCTCAAGGCAGACTGATACCATTACATGCAACATCAATAAAAAGAATAAAGAACACCACAAAAATTAATGATTAATAAAGGAGCTCTGAAAAAAATGCTCTGGGTTGGGAGAGGGCTGTTTTTTTAGAATTAAACTCTATGGCAACAAGAATCTTTAGTTACAGCTTGTATACATATATATACACACACAGCGTGTGTGTGTATATACATACATTTTTGTAACCTAAACATGCATTTTACTTTTACAGACTGCTGATATGTGTCAGCAGGAGAGTATAAATCAGATAGCTCTTTCCTTAACTGTGGATACCCTTCACACTGCATATCCATGAGTTCCTTTCAGCACTAAAAGGATCCCAAAAGCAAGGAGAGATTATCTAACAGAGAACAGCAAGGACTTATCCCTGTTAACAGTCTGCAGAGGACCCACAAATCCACTCTGCAGATCAGAGCAAGCAACTTAAGGAAGCAATTTTCCCCTCACAATATCCCCCTTTTGGCTTCCCAGATTAAGATATCTCCCAAGGCCATGCTCTTATTAAAGCGGTTAGAAAGCCTAAAGAAAGTCACCACAGATTCACTGCATAGCTAAGTGGAAGAGAGGCAAATTGGATTTAAGACAGTTATTCCATAGGTGAAAAGGAACGACAGCCACAGACTGGCTCTTGGGGCAGCAAGACAGAACAGGCAGCCAGTGGTCAGCAGGGGACGAGGGCAAAGGGATCACCCCTTCTCGTTACACCTCACCCAAGCAGAGCTCCCCAGCCCCTCAGCAATGTTGCAGAGCCACGAGACATCCCTCCAGAGGTGACGAAATGCTCTCAGCTCCGGGCTACCATCCCTCAGGCACATACTGAGTACTCCCAGGGCGAGGTAGACCTGCATTACCAGGGCTCATCTGCACTTCTTGGGCAAACAAAACAGGAGATTTACACTTCAAAGCTACGGACCTGGCATTGTTCCGATTAACACCAAGTTCATGTTCAAGCTATTTATCAAAATCACATGTCAGACCCAAAGGACAACCTTAAGGCTGAGAGAAACTTTACTGTCCTGTTTCTACGAAGAGTATCACGGCAGCAAATATTAAAGCACAAACAAAAATAATACACACAAGTTACAAAGAAGTGGGACACTTTTGTCATTAACTATTCCCAGTGGTGGCAGCTGATTGGTCCTAAAGACACTTGGTAACAACCTTAGATTCAGGTTATTATTCAAGCTGCATGTCTTTGAAGGCCTATTAGGGGCAATAACAGAATAGCTCAGCACACTAAATAGCTATATCTTAGAGGGTCAGGTTTCTACAAACACACATTAACTGACAATTTGATGCCTCAGGTCAGTTTGCTCCAAGGACAGACATCAGGTCAATGAAATGAAAAAAAACCATGAAATAAAAGGAAAAAGAAATATTTTTGTGATCATTTCCACCCTCCTAAGGAATGGGATACAGATCCAGTTCAGACTCGGGTTTTGCTCCTCTTTAGTTTTCCAATCGCTTTAGCATCACAAATAGACACAGCCAAAAAAAATTTCTGAGAACAGAGATTTAAAATAGGATATGCATAAACAATTCATAACTCAAATTCATAACAGACTGCTACCTCCTGCTATAGAAGCCAGCACTAATGGACAGCACTACAATAAGTCTTATACCTCAAGGAGTACATTTCAAAGGGAGATCCCCTTAGAAGTAAAAACAGGGTCATAAGGTACAGTACAGAACCATCATAAAAAGCCACAGTGCAAAAATGCTGAGCAATTAGATATTTCTGCCTATAATAGCTGCATTTTTACCCTCACTAATATCAAAGTAGCTCAGACCACACCATCCCCTCCCCTCTCTCCCAACCCACAAAGTCCTATTACCCTTAACTACTTTCGAGCACATCAGCAGAAGCCATAACTTGCCATTCCTCTGTGCACAGCACATTTGCTTAACCAACTACAGCTCTTCAAACTGCGCCACTATAACCATGAAAAGAGTTATAAAGTAAAATTCAACCATCTAATAATTTACCTACCTGCTGTTAACAATACCAAGAGCTTACATAGAAGTCCTTTAAAGTGCTTTGGTCAGCAACAACTACAACGCTAGACATAAATCTTCTGACTAAAACTTTCACTACCTGTAAACAGAACACAGATGGTGCTGGGATGGGTTTTTATACCAAATCCAATTCACATGACTGAGGCTTTCTCATGAGTGTGACCCATTTGCACCTGTGGTGAATAAAGTGATTTAGACTGAAGCTGAACTACTACAAGTTACTGCTTATAGGATAGAATTGAGAAGGCAGCAGGGCAAACGTTGATGCAATGGAAATACCAAATATTTCCTCAATAGATTTACTGCTTTGGCCTGTTTTCTTACACAGAACACCCGAGGATCTTGGATGCTCTCAGGTAATTGTTAATGAATAAATGACTAGGGCTGGTTGTGACCTACTTGTATAAAAGCTTCTCATTCTGCATGCTTTCTTTCTGTTTTATTGTTGCTCTGCATGTGCTTTGAAATTGGCTGAGAAGACACTCTTGGTGGCATTTAGAGATGAAGTTAAGTTAATGTGTGTGTGATAAAGCTTTGCAGGCAATGTGGGTTCTTTAGCATGTTGCTTTTAAAGGAAAGGATTCAACTGATTTGAGCTGAGGCATTTCCAGCATTTTTAAATTAATAAATTGACTAGTATTAAATATGTGCCCCTAAGCAAGCAATATGATTAGATAAACAGTGAGTGTCTAGATAACAATTCTTGGAAGAATAGTCTGACCTTTGAGAAGGCAAGAAAGCTAAGGCAGGCATTGCACAACTTGCTGGTACTACCAAATGTACTTTTCTTGACTCATGATTCAAAGGGAGAATGCCGATTACGTTGCAGGCACTATTGAGTCCTGTACTAAAATCTCTATTGATAACTCTCTCCCAAGTATGTTGGGCATCTGCATTTTTTTAATCGTAAAAAATTAGGCTGCATGTCATCGGGTCACAATAACCGATGTCTATACACAGTGCTGACAAGTATTTTATGAAAAACATTTTATTTGAAGTTTGCTATTGGTCAGCTGAAAGATGGATTGATTAATAAAAGAGGAAGATACTGAAATCTTCTTACATGATATATCCAGAAAACAAGGCTATTTTCTTTTCCTAAGGAAGTCCAGTTACTGACAGAATTTATCTGTACTAGTGGGCCCAGCTGGTTTATGCGGTCACAGCTGGGTTGTTTTCTTTTTATCCTGATCCCTTCACTGGCTTTCCCTCTGGTTGTGGAGGAGGCTGCACCACCATCCCTCAGCACCCTACTCCTTGCCAGAGACAAGGGGTAAGGGCTGGATGACCCCTGTAATGCTCAGAGCAGGGTCTGGTGGTATAAACCCTACATGGTGACATAAATCTTGTGGTAGTAGATCCTCGTTGCTGGACCTGAGATGAAGCTCCTGCTGTTTGGAGTGTGGCTGGCATGACCTTATCCCTACCACTGTCCTAAGCCGGGGCATCCTCCCCTGGTTCCCTTTTGGGGCAGACCACACTGGGCTGTAGCCATAATGGCTTATTGTGCAGGTGAGAAGCATCACTTCTTGTGAGTGCTATCAATTCAGGTAGGTGTTTTCTTCGGTATTATTACTTTGTGAAGTTTGACTATTATTTTTTTTATTGACTTTGTAGACAAATGAGTATTTGAAGCAAGCAAGGGTTCATCTGCGTCTCTAGTTCAGTCACAGCCCTTCTAATTGGTCTCCTGTAGGAGCACACTAATGAAATTTGGTGCCTGCTGCATGGGCAGAAGGCACTCACAGTTTTGAGAGGCAAGAAGGGACAGCCTGGTGGGCAGTGAGAGGCAGTGATGTCCTGTGACAAGTTTCTGTACAGAAATAGCCTACAATTTTCAAATGCTCCCAGGAAAGAAAAAACATATTCCAAAGGCTTGTATGAATTGTCATTTTTATTTTATTCCTCTTCTTTTCTCCTATGATAAACATATTCTTGATTTTAGACTAGATCTGAAATGAAATATTTTTATGGTTATCTAAATAGGTTGCTCCAGATTTTAATCACTCACTGAAGACTCATCCTTTCCCTGTTGTGAATGCTGTCACTTGAACAGCTGACTCAAATACATTTTCAGAAAGGTAGTTTTTAAAAAAGGAACAGCGTTGGAATAAAGTGCTTCTATTTCTCTATGCTTTAGTTTAAATTAACTATGTAGGGTGTCCTCCAGAAAACTATAATGATTAGCTGTTTTGTTGTACTGTCTTGAAAATATCAGAACAATCCTTGCCCAGAGAGACTGTTTTGATAGGAATCCCTTGCTTTTGTGTGGAGCTTGCATGACCTTTAAAGATTTGATACCCTTCTCTACCATTTACAGATGCTGTGGTGTACATTTAATCTCAGAGATGTTAACCTTACTAAACTTTGAAGTGTAAAAATCTTCTCTTTACAGACTGGTCTCTCCTCAAAGGAAATCTTTGGGGTTTTACTCATCTGGTGCCTGAGCTGGCATTTTTCTGTCCAAATCGGCCTCTGCTGGGTTCTGGCTAGGATGATATCAGCACTTTTACTTAGGTGACCCCCAACTACTCACCTCAGTCCTCACGCTGGGCCTGCAGAAACAACTGATGGCAGCTGGGCAGTGAGCTGTGACTCACTGCTCTCCGCTGGGGATAGGCTTGATTGCTTCTCCACCAGCAGATGCAAGGCAGGACACACTTCATGGCCTAAGCTTAGGGATTTCTGTGTGCAGAACATGAGTGTTTGGGCACAAACCTGGACTTAGAGCTGCTCCAGGTGCACGGCACGAGCCAGCCGTCGCAGTGTGCCCTATGGAGACACGTCGCAGGGAGGGTGATGTTGATACTGAATCTCCTACGTCTTTTCCCACCAAGGGCTTGTGCAGGATGTGTAAAAACGCAGTGGAATTAGATGTCTCCTACCCATAGCTGGTCTTGATTTAAGCATCTGTGCAAGGAATGACAGAAATTTTTTTTTTTGTATTTTCTAGCTTCTGGAAGCAGTAAGGGCCTACACAATAAAATACACTGGGGATGTATACAAAGCTAATGTAATTGCCAAGAAACAGTTAAGAAAAATTTTTCTAGCCCTCATTCCTTCACTCAAAAGCGTATTCGTTTCTTAATTACAGTCTTGTGAGATTATCCTTTAACAAGCAGCTGGTCTGAAACTTCCAGCCAGCAATACCTGGTATCTTTTCCTTTCTACTGTGAGTCCATGCTCACAGTACTCTTAATAGCATATTCTCTTGGAGCATATTTCTTTGTTTTGGCTAACTAGAGGGAAACCTTCATATATTTGTGTGTGTGTATATATATATATGTAATATAAAAGATCCTTGAAGTCTGCCAACTGGGTACAAAGAACCAAAATTCACATAGGAGATCTAACAGTTAATTTTTTCTTTAATGGTCTGTCTCTAGGAATATCATTCTCTGATTTTTTCCAGTTCCTAAAGAATGATTTGGCTGCCTGTGCATGCTCAATTTGAGTGTGATTCCACAGCTGCAGAAACCCATTGATGTGTGGTAGTGAGCAAATCACTGCATTTTTTTCAGGGCTCAGCTGTTTAAAATATACTGAATGCAAAATCACTGGTAAGTTACAATGTGTTTTAATTACTCTAATTAAAGCTTCTGTAGTATGGCGCAGTTCATGATATTTCATTGCAAATTATAGCTCATGTACCTACCATGGCAAGCAGGCGTTTTCCCTTATCTCTTTATTCAAAAACTAGGAAGAATGGGAAGAAACAAACTTTTCAGGCTAAATTGCAGACTAACTAGCTGAAGTCTTTTGACACATTTTTTAGCACCTCTACAATGAGACAAACATTTAAATTATGGGTCTGAACAGCTTCATCTGATGGTAGGAGAATAAGAAATCCTTCCTTAGGCTTTGGTCTGTTTCTATTTTTATCAGGTTGACTACACCACACAAAAGGGTGCACTTAATATTGCTCGTCACACTGTGTACCATAACGTGCAGATTTGCAAGTCTTCCTTCGGCAGACAGGAGCAAATCAAACTCATTAATGGCAAGGAGATGTCAAACTAGTTTGGGAAGCATTTATTTGGGGATTTTCCATTAAGATGAAGGCCAGCAGGGAGAATCTTAGAAAATGTTTTTCTGGCTTCACTGAATATGGATTTCCTGGAGTGCCCCTTCCATGTTTCCTGCTAAAGCTTGAATTGCTTTTCCTGTCTCGGCATGGCCGAAGACAGGCCTGTGTAACTTAATGGTTTGTTTCGAAGAAGTTCCAAGCAAGTGTCAACAGCTTCCAAACAGCCTGGTTAGTCAGCCAGGCGGGGGATGGACTTGCCCGTTGCTGCTGGATTTGATCAAATGCAGCAACTGAGCAAAGCTGAGTGCCTGAAAAAAGTCTCACAGCCACAAGGGATACTGCCCTGAAAGGCAGAGAAACTTAAAAGAGCTGGTTGACCTTCTTAAGCAACCTTCTTAAAGGGTAAGAAAGCTCTGTTTCTGTGCTGAAGAAAATGAATGTGTGTCAGGATGCCGTGTTGGCTGAGTGTGTAACTCTCAGTGAGCTCAAGCCACAAGAGTTGGAGGCAGGGACATACTATCCACAGGCAATGTACAGTTACCACCCAGAATTATTTCAGGGAAAAAGTTTGGAAAGCCAAGCACAGCTGGATTTGACACTGCACAGATGTGAAGGCTAAGAAGACAGCCCTCTGTAAGTACTTTGGCAGCAAAAGGAATACCAAGGAATGTGGTACTTGCTGCTGTCTAGGAGCAGACAAACTAGTGGCAAAGGGCATTGACAAGGGTTTGAATATCAAGGTCCTCTTCTCGTCACTCTTTATTAGCAAGGTCTGATCTCAGACCTCACAGTCTCTGCTCTTAGTAGCTGCATTCAGAAAAGTGAGGGAGAGGAAATGAACATGCATATCCCCACTGGGATAGAGGAGATTTGAATTCAAGGATGGAGCTGAAGGAGCTGGTCCATGTCATGCCAAATTGCTTTTGGTGTTCAGGAGCGGTTTCTCATTACTGGGAAAAGAGGAATCTTATTCTCATTTTCAAAAGAGAAAAAAAAAGCAGCTATAGCTTGGTCAGCCTCACATCAGTAAGAAGGAACATTACAAAGCAGGTCCTCACAGAAGCCCTTTCCAAGTACATGAAGGACAGAAAGTCTTTGAAAACAACTGACACACATTTATCATGAGCGAATGGAAACATTCATCTGATTGCATTCTGCAGAAAAATTTTGGGGCTCTGTCAATGAAGGGAGAACAGTGGACATTGCATACCTTTACTTTGGCTTTTACTTTGACAGGTTCTTACAAAGTAAACTTGTAGGCAACCAGGGCAAACTGTGAGGATACACTGAAAGGTAGAGAAAAAATTGGCTGGGCTTTCTTGACTAACACAGTAATAGTCCATCATTGAAAGGCCTGGCAGCCATGTACAAGAACTACTTCTCAGGTATCACACTGTATCTTTATTGATTATCGTGGATGAGAGGATGGAGTGTGTTTTTAGCACGTTGGTGGGTGGTAGAAAATTTGGGGTGGAATAGCCGAAGGACTGAAAGGCAGGACTCTTAAGCTGAGGACCCTCTGCAAGCCACGGCAGTGGACTGACAGCACCCACATGATGCTCAAAAAAAACAAGCATGGAGTCCTGTGTCTGGGATGAGATAATCCATCACATGCACTGGGGCTGACTGGACGTGGAGCAGCTCTGCGGGACAGGACCTGGAAATCCTGACAGACAAGCTTGATGGGAGTCAGCCACATGCGTTTATGGCAATGGGAACCATCTGCACACATGCATTGGGGGAGTGTGTGCTTCTTCCTTTCCTCCTGGCACTTGTGAGACCACATCTGGAGAGCTGTGACCAGTTTTGGTCTCCCCAGTACAAAGAAATACATGGACATGCTGGAGAACGTCACCAAGATGTCTGGAGCACAAGACATAAGAGAGGAGAAGGAAGTGGATTTTTCAATCTTAAAAAGCAAAGGGCAAAGAGATTAAATTGCTGTCTACAACCACCCATGAGGGTGATTACAGCGGAGATGGGGATAGATTCAGCAGTGCATAGTGACAAGGCAACAGAACATGCTGCAGCATTTGTAAAACCCAGTGGTTAAACTCTGGAACAACACGGCCAGGGGGTCTGAGCAGACTCCATCCTTGGAAAATGCTGAACGTCAGGGCTTATTCTTTCCTGTCATAGTCCAAAAAAGCATGCAGAACATTTGCTGATGAACATCTATATAGCAAAACCTTTACATGTTATGATAGTCTCTTCTCTCTTGTCTTTCTCAGCTTCTTCTAATCCCTTCATCCTTTTGACATCAGGTGTTTTAAACTGATTCTCTCTGGGTATCTTTCCTCTCCTTGGAATTCTGTCTGTGCTTTCTGGTGTCCAGAACTGGACACTGGGCCCTGACGACTGATCCTAGGCACCACATGAGGTGAAAAAAAAAACCAACCTGCTTCTTACAACTTAGGTATGATGCTTAGGTTACAAGATACAAAAAGTTTGTTTGTATTTTGTTAAAATAACATCACAACATCAGCATGTATGCAGTTAATGATCAACTGTATGAGCTAGGTCAGCTTCTATAGTAGTGGTATTTGGCTGCACCTACTCTGTGGGTTTTTACATTTCCTCTCTTGCTCCCCTGCAGTTTCATGCACTGAAATTAATTTTACGTATTCCAGGTGTTTATCTCTTGTTTTCAAAGGTGCAGATTTTGAGGTCCTTTTGAGGCCCTTTCCAGAGTGCCCCAAACTGGCATTTGCTCCTACTCTGAGATGGAATTTATTAACAAAAAGATTGGATTGTGGCCCTGTATTACCCACTACCCCAAATTTTTAGCTAACATTGTGTTTATTGCAATAACAGACCTCTTCAGCATTGAAGGCAAATAACCAAGACCAAAAAAGCCCCAGCATTTCTTGACACTTTCAACTTGTTCTTCCTGAGTCTTAAAGTTAAGCTTTCTAGTTTGTTACACAAATTTCTTTTTCAGAGATGCATTCTGAACTTTTCCTGTTCTCAGACCTTCTTTGTCCTCAATGAATATTCAAAGAGAATTGTTCCAAGATTACTTTGGCTTATTTCCCTACAGTCCTTCCTGGAATTTCAGCCATCCTGACAATTAAAATACTTTTAACTCTTTATGAGTATTAAATATGTTCTTCCAGATTACGGCCTGTGCCTTAGTCCTCTGATTAAAATTGCATTAAATGTCTGGCCACAAATAACCCTAATTGCAGGTGAGATACAGATCCAAAGTACACTCTCACTTTCACTAACCCTTAAACAAATCCCAACATAAAAGCCGCTGGTTTTGCAGATAATTGGTGTTTATGTAAACACTTAAAACTGACTTGGTTCTCCTGGATCCTTCTTGCCTTTTTTCTCTCTGCAATCAGTATTAGGTGTGTAACTGTGTTTCTTTTCGGCCTTTGCTTTTTCTGTTTTGCCTCAGAAATATCCTTCATTTCACATTGTTCAATGCTTAATCTCCACATTGTTATTCAATTCAAACTGGACACTTCCTCACTGTTCCAGTACAGTCATTTACTAAAGCCTTTTCCAGAAAGTAATCTGACATAATGGATGTTTCACAAGCTTCGTGTGGGCTGACATTACCGAAGCTGTGCTATTTGTTGTTAAGGTAGAAATTGTGTACTTGTTTTCAAAACAAAAGCTTGCTCTTAGCAGTGATCTTCATTTTTCAGGACGGAGATTTGATCTAAACATTCAGAACTGAGACAGTTCTGCAAGAACAGTGACAAAAAAAAATACCCATGTGCATCTTAAATACTGAAATTGTATATATTTTTAATTAAACATTCTGATTTGATAGTAAATATGCAAAAGCTGTAAACAGGTATTGTTTAGGAATGTGTTACTTAGATGCAAATGTTCAGATGCTAGTAATTCCATTACACTTCTTTCTATCCCCTGAAGAGGTGCAGCATAACAGCTAAGGACTGAAAACTGGTGGAAGGGAAGTAGTCTATCCTTCATGGCTAGCTTAACAGGAAGCAGAAGGAAATGGAGAAATAATCTTCATAGTTCTTATTGATCCTTTTATATTGTTGCAAGCTAGAAAGCCAGACTATTTATTGACTGAACTTTGGATAGCCACCTCTGATTAGCTCAGTTTTCATGAGCAAACCTTACAGTTCGGTGGAAGTGCTGCATGCTGTCAGAAAGTGTAGGAAGATGTGAGGTTACTAAACAGATGTCATTTTTCTTCTTTACCAAATAAATTCAAAAATATTCAAGGTTAACCTTATCACAGTTGATGACAAAACAGAAGGTGTTGACATGCTTCTGAACTTACATTTTTCTCATTTGTATTGACAAATGAGTTAGGATATTTGTCAAAGATTGACAAAATATAAACTCACCAAAAGGGAAATATTCAAACTATAAGAATTTTTCTGGATGAAGTCCTGCTCGCTTACTGAAGTTCTCAGACCAAATGTAATGATGCTTCTACATTCATGTTGCATTTGGCAAACATTCTTGCAGAGTAGTATCACTTGAGTTCCAGCCTGGCATCCTCTGCTCGAAGGAGTTTCTCCCTGGAAAACTTCTAATTTACAAGACCGGCAAGTTTGGATTCTTCGCTGACAAACCAAAAAGGTCTGAGGGACCTGCTCTGGGGCACTGTCCTGTGCCATCTTAGGCACAGTCTTTAGGTTCAGACAGAGAGGACAATGCAGCCCTTGATGTCTCATATTCCATAACTTCTCAGCAGTCTATAACAAACTCAGGAATAAAAAACTGCTAATACAGCTACATGACAAAATCTGGAGTTATGTGTATTTCCAGACCTGTTCCATGGAAGGAAACTTCTTACTGTCTGAAGACCTTTGGTCAGAAACTATTCTGTGCTCCACACTCAGTGAAAACAGATCTCTAACTCCCCTTTGCTGATGTGTTCAGAGAAGGTGGAAATTTTCTTCAGACTCCAGATCTAGAGGCAGGTGTAACCATGAAGTTTTGAGCAAAACGCATTAGCTAGGTGCCTGGCAACTTGAATTTTACTAGAAATAAATACATACTCTCATTTTCAAGCTTCTTTCTAGAATAGGAAGGCTTCAAAATATTAGAGCTCAATTCAACAGGAATGAGAATAGAGGAAAATTGAACTTACCAATAAGTAGAGTAAAGTAAGGAAAAAAAAAAGTGGAATTAAGACTAAACAGATACATTAAAGCATTCTCAACAGACAGGGATCAAGACTTCTTTTAAAATCCCATAATCAGACACTCATAATCTCACATACCCAACTTTAGCTGCACAGAATAGATCCTGAAGCTAAAAGTTAAAGGCAGCTAATCCGTACTAGGTCTCTTCATGCTGCTTTTCCACAGATGATCTGAAATACCGAGCTGTCACTGCATTCTTTGGGTGACAAAAAACCACCACCACATCTAAAATCTAACCTTGATGACCATTTATATTGATCCAATTGGATAAAAAATTAAGGCCTAGGGATTTTCTTCCTCCAGAGGATGCAGAGTACCCAGTTCCTTCCCCTGGGGTGATCAGCCATGGAGGGATCCCATGTGGCAGAATCACAACTTCTTTCCCCCCCTCCCTCTGGACCCGCAATGAGAGTGTACTATTTCTAATGCAAGCCCTCTCTTCAGAAAGAAATTCATTTCCAATTTATATCGCATCAGTTGCAGTGCTGGAAAGCACTGCTGGTGGACTTCTGCTGGCATTTTCCTAAGCTTCTTAAAATCATCACGTCTTAAATCCAGTAGATAAATATTCACAGGATTTTTAGTTTAAAACTGGTCCTTTTGGGGTGCTTTTTATGAGCAAACTTGTAAAAGTGCTGCCTGGAATGAAATGCAAAGTAACAGCATCTTGGATTAACAAACGTCCATTTTAAAAATAGCTGCTTTTAATTACTGAGCTCTAAATCAAAAAGTCAGTGCAACATCAAGGGGTGCTTTTCTCTATTGAATGTGAACACTATTTAAAAGTGAGATGTCTTCTAACCCTTTAATTTACACCTTCTAGGGATGGTTCTGAGTCACAGTTTTAATTTCTCCCTATTTTTTCCTCCATGGGTTGCAAAACACATTTCAAAGCCTAGAATAAGTGAAGAGACCTGATCCAAAATTCCTTGGCAAATCTCCCTCCTATTGTGAGGAATATTGGCTGCCAAGAGTCCAAGTCTGAACTCTGTAAGGACAGAGTTTTTCCAACACTCCTTGGTCACTTCAAACATCTTTTGAAAATCTGGTCTTTGTATAGCAGGTGGCCGAAATGTTGCTGTCTGTATTGTCCCACAGTGTCATTCCTCTTTCCCAGCAGCTAATCTGGACATTTCAGAAAATTAGAAGAATGCTTGGTTTCTACGTGGCTCTTGTACCCAAAACAGAACCCCCATGTGCCCCAAACTCACACAGAAGAAAAGGATTGCAGTAAGTGTTGCCACCATTGAGCTCTGGTATTCCTCCCAGAAATACAGTAGAAGACTATCATAATTATGTAAAACTTTTTACAAGACTCATAGTGTTGCTACCACAACACTGTTTCTGAGATGAATGAGATGAGTTTCATTCACAAGAGAGACAAATTTCATTCAGGTATTTGTTACATCCTACTGAAGACTTGTAGCTTCTAGTATGTGAGCTTTTATCTGGGCTAATGGAAAAAACATTTCTTGACTATGATATTATCTGAAGGCAATTTGCTCCAGAGGTGCAAAAGGCAGGCAGTGTGGTGGGTGATTGCTAATGTTCTGACAGTACATGGTTTGGTATGGGGGAACATTTATTAAACAAACAATGTTAACTTGACCTAAGACTGAAGTTTGATCTCTAACAGGAAGACCTATCTAATGATTAAACCATGGAATTAGGCTGTTAGGACCATAGCTAATAAAAGCCCGAGGTGCTTATAACTGGGATGCTGCAATTCTTCATTCTGGACACATGCTGACCGCAATGAAATCCAAGGACCGAGGAAGATGATTTAAAGCCACTCACTGAGAAAAGAGCTGCTTCCAGCCAGCCCAGGGAAAGGATTAATACAGGAGCGAAGGCTGGACTCTGACCTCTTTCAAGGCTAGGTGCCTGAGGGAAGCATACGAGGTGATTCACAGCGGGGCAAGATTCATTGAACCAGAAGGGAGGTCTGAAGGAAGCTGACTCCACTTTTCTCAGCTCTGTGGTACGTGGCTGAGAGCAGGCAAGTTCTGCTTTTGGAGGGCTGCTTTGCCCTAGACAATCACAGAAGAGTTGGAATGACCCCGAGACCGGAGACGAGTGGGGATCCCCACCCCAGCAGGGCTGTGATTTAGAAAGTGAGGTGCTGCCCAGGAGGGTAGGCTCTGTTGGGAGAAGAAGGAAAAAGGACAGTCACTGGTTGCCCCTTGGCACAGCAGGTTGATTTGGCTGAATGGTTGGGAATACATAATGCTGCCACTCTTGCTCTCCCCTGCCTGTAACACAAGTCTTTAAGCCTTAGAGAAGCCATCCTCCTGGAGTGACCTGATAAGATTCCCAAAAAACACTTAGCCCGAGAGAAAGGGAGCACTGTTAGAACACAGTGTTTAATGTGTTCTGATCATTCTTTAAATTCTTTTCTGTAGCCAAATATACAGCTTTTAACATGAGCTACAACGATTACAGTAAAGCCAAGGAGAGAACTTTGGAGTTTAATAAAACCAGCTTTAAAATATGCAAATTTGGTGACAATTTTTCACAGTGGGTTTAGGAATAGCTGTCAGAATGTCCTTACAATCTGTGGTATGGTGTGGCATAATGAATTTGATGCCACCACGAAATCTCATATACTGAGGCCTAGATATTTGAAGAAATTTAGGTACTCAGTCCTATGAGTGCAGAGGGGGCTTGGGATGAGATTCAGCTGCCCAAGCTCAGATGGGCAGAGTCCTTTCAGGTGCCTGATGGTACCCAAATTATCTGCACCGTGCAGGCAGACATGGCATGGTCCTGGCACGCAGGAATCCCACACTCTGCTGGAAAGGCTGCTGAGGAGGACACCCTGGGAGAAATCCAGTGAGCTCTGAACGTCCGTGACTTCAAGGCACTGGAACCACTTCCTCAGTTTTTGGGGCAGTGTTTGCTGCAGGCGTGGAGATGCCCATGTGGGCTCTATCTGCTCAGCCCTCGCGGAGGGACTTCCATATCCCACTGCATTTTGTGGGGGAAGACAGTCACAGTGGGTAGTATCCATGTCCAAATTCAACATTTTTCAAGGGAGGAATATTTTTTTATTCTGATCTGTGAAACCTAAGTGAAAATTGAATCCGAAAATCATATTTTATTATGTGTTGATAAAGCACTGCAAAGATTTTCAGTGCTTTATTAAAGGTTTTTAATGTGCTTGATTGCATATATCCCAGCCAAAATCTTCTCCATCCTACATAGGTATTTATCTCAGCTAGCAGATTTTGTTTGCTCAGATCCAAATTAGAAAGTATTTAAAGCAGATAGCACATCTCTAAAAATATACTGAATTTACAATGAAGCTTTAGCATTCTCTTGCTAAATTTCACACATCTCATTTGATTTCTGAAAAGAAAAGGTAAACATGGAAATTTTCTTCAAGAGTTCTCATGCACTGCTTGCAACAATAAAAGAGGAATATTTCCTATATTACTACCATGTATTTTAAGTAGAGGACAAATGCCCATTCCCTTTGCAGGCAAGGAAGTCAAGTTTCCAGCTGCAGTTAATGCCATGTTTTGTTCTATTTATTGGTGATATAAGCTCCTATGCAAATTGAATGGCTGCTGTTCAGACCCAGTTGAATACAACAGGGGAGGCTGGAACCAAATTGTTTCTGTCTCTCTTAACAGGACTTTTTAATAAAATTTACTTTACACAGCCCCGAATCTTGCCAGGTTAAATTCTCCCTTTACCCGTGTTCACATTCTTGTTAATTTATTTTAACTGCAGCACAGGAGGTTAGGGTAATGGGAAGAGCTGAAAGTGGAATGGTTACAGTGAAACCTGCTGCCTGTATTTAGATAATTTTCCTTCCAAGTGACAGTCCATTAAACCTCTAAATTGTTTCATTTGCTACTAAAAAAAGTCTTTGCTTTGTCTTTGAGTCCCAGGAACTAATGAAAGAAGTCTTAGAAGGAAATCAGCAGATTTTGTAAAACTAGAACTAATATGATATGCAGAGCTGGTACTTTGACTTTGTAGAAAATGAGACAGTGCATCACAAGAGATACCTTTTACAGAGATTAAAAATGCTTATTTCTCCCTTAATTTAAAAAGAAAATAATTTCAAAATTCAGGTTTAACAAATATTTCCGGTGACTACTTTAAAAAATCAATCTCTCTATTAAATGTATTTGGTATCTTAGACCAATTCCATTATTTTTTGCTACTGAGCAACAGAATATCAAAACAGTTTCAGTTTTAGTGTCATACAAGTCTACCTTGATTTTTATCAAAGGATTCAATATAAATAACATTTTGAAGTATTCAGTTATCCAAAACTTTTAAGAACTTCTGTAAATCAGTTTATATGATACCTTCTCTTTTCTGCTCCTTTTTTCTCTTCACCTGACATGGCCTGCTAGCTCCTCACTTCTTCTCCATCTCTTGGTTGGTCCAACCACTGCAAACACTCAAATTATTTGTGAAGATCACAGGAATCACTGCAACAATATGATAGACATCTCCCAAGTTATGTGCTTATGACCAGATGTTAGCAACACTCATCAGCTGAAGAGCTAAAGTTGTCATCATGCTTTTGTGTTTGAGTGCATTACGCTCCCATATTTGTGTATATTTTCCTGTGTATTTGTGATGATGTCCCCCTTGGGAAGAAATATAACTTTTTCTACTTCTGTGAACATTAATGTTTGGTGAGAGAGCCCAAGCTGTCCAAGTGTGTTGGGCTTTTCACATTTCACACACAGGTCTGGCTTTTAAAAACTGCTAAGAACATACTCCTAGGCAAAAATGGCCCCCAAGCTATACCCAACAGGTCTAAACCAATGAAGGAAGGAACGATGGCTTTGTGGCCTAATGTCAGTACTTGGGAGCATGAGAGATTTCAAATAAGGAAAACACAGGGTGACAATGTGATAAAAGAAAATATATGCAGCAGATTTGAAATGGAATTCTTAATTAGTTACAGGAAGAAACAGTATTTAAAATACCTGCCCCAGCCTGCGGAAGAAACTTTCAGTGATTATGTTTAAAAAAACCCAAAAAACCCAACTTCCTTTTTATGACAGAGTGGGAAAGTTTTAGCTTTGTTTACAGTTACAGAAATATCTCAAATTTATAGGATGGTTTAGTTACAGCAATTCTTTTTAAAAGAGTCTGGCCTTAAAAATGTAAAGCAGTCAGTAAAGCAGTCGTTAGAAAATACGGTTTTCTTCATATTTAGCACAGGATTCAGTTTGATGCATGCACTACACACAGGACTCCATTTCTTTCCTGGAACATGTGGTGTTTTCTGCTATCCATCCAGACAGGTTTTGTAGATAGTGTGTACTGCCTTGGCTAGGCATTGGCAAGGAATGTTTCAGGTAAAATACAAATAGAACATTGTTAAATATATATTTTATTTAATCTTCTGTCATGACACTTGAAGCTATGAATGTTCATGAAACACCACGTATCAACAATGTATACAAATGTAAGAGAATTGGCTCTAGACTTTTTTCTTTCTTTCTTTCTTTCTTTTAATTTTCTGTACAACATGAGCCAATTAAAGTTATGCTGACTGAAAGACAAAAATTTCCCTGTTTTTACACCCAAACTGAATGCTGATCTGGGGTACGATTCTTACAACTGATACTTCAGTAGTCACTAGCTGAAATTTAATTCAAAACTTTAGCAATACATAAAAATTTGCACAGGACCAAAAAACCAAGATTATTCTAGAAATTTTGGGAATGACCTCTGAAGGTCTTGTGGTCTGACCTCCCTGCTCAAGCAGGGATGCTCAGTTGCTCAGCACTATGCCCCAATGGCTTTTAAAACTCCACAAATGGTTGGAAAACCCACAACCTCCCTGGACAACCTGGGTCAGTGCTCAGTCAGCCTCACAGTAGAAAAGTGTTTCCTGCAGTTCAGAGGGAACCGCCTGTGTTTCAGATTGTGCCTGTTGCCTCTGGTCCTGTCACTGGGCACCACTGGAAAGAGCCTGGCTCCGTCTTCCTGGCACCATCCCCTCTGGTGTTTATAGACATTGATGAGATTCCTCTGAGTCAAGTCTTCTCCAGGCTGAGGAGCCCCAGCTCTCTGAGCCTTTCCTCAAAGGAGAGATGCTCCAGTCCCTTCATCTTTGTGGCACTTTGCTGGACTCTTCAGTATGTTTATTTCTCTCTTTCGCTGGGGAGCCCAGAAATGGATCCAGCGCTCCTCCTGTGGCCTCACCAGTGCTGACCACTTTGGCACTGACTCCTTAGCAGAAACATATAGCTTATAGTAGTCCCAGCTACTCTGGGACAGTCTTTCTTCTTATAAAGATCACTTGCTGCTGTCAGTTTGAGGATTAGTAATGACCAAATGCTCGCTGCAGGTTTCAGCACTGATAAGACTGTTTTGTCAAGAACAAAATCCTTGTTTCCTTAATTGTACTTGGAATTTTTTTTTAGTATAGATCAAAGTTATTATTCTGGTCAATCTGACCAGCCTGGTCTTCAAGAGATTGGATTCCCTACAGGCTTACCATAGAGCTGTCGGAACTGCTGGGGCTTTTTTTCCTTTTAAGTATGAAGCAACGGCTAGCTAATGCTGTGTGCCATTTTCCTAATCTATATAGCCTGTATAATCTGTATGAGATCCTCAATATTGTGCTATGTGAACCAATTTCATGAACCATGAAGCCCAAGAGTCTGCAGATAGTCAAATCCACTTCCTCAGAGCAAAGCTGTGTCACTCAAACACATGTTCAAATACATTAGTGAATTTGGAAGGAGCATTTGCAGCACGTTGTCCCCTAGTCAACCCCTCACCAGAAAAACACAGATTGGAATTCTCAGCTGAGGCAAGTTTCTGTCAGCAGGATCACCATGTCCCACACTTCTGAAATTTTTTTTTTTCCAGAGTTTGGAGCATCTAACAGGAGCATCCTGATCAAGAGCGGTGCCCCACTACTCTTTCATGGTCTCCTGTGAAAGGAGGACCTCTCCCACTACTTTTGCTCAGAAGTGGCCACTGTGAGGTTGTATTGGATGGACCTCTCATTCCTCTGAGAGGACACAGCCTTGGGGGAACCATCCCATGGGACCCACAGCTGCTGAAAGCAGAGGCTGCTGTGCACCTGGTCCCCAGCCCTGCTCCACCAGCCGACTTGTTCAGCTGGGCACGCTGCTCACAGTGGTAATGATGTTTCATCAGCTTCTGCAGTTAGGCCCACAGACATGTTCAGGAGTGTTGGGACCTTTTATTTCCCCCTAGGAACAGTATGGAAAATCGGCTATGTAAATTATATGGCAAAATTAAGTGACCGAATTGCTGCCCGCACTTTCCTTTTACGTAGCACCAGACTGGATGCTACAAACCTCGTTATTGCCCCAGTGAGCTGCCAGCCCTGTTACATGCTCCACCTTCTGCTTTCACACACCATGAGAAGTGAAGTGGGCAATGCACCATGTGTGGGCAAAGAATATTACTCTGAGAATGAAATCATCCTTTCAGAGTTTTATTTTAATAGTAATTCATTTTTTCCCCTAGGAAAAGATATTAGACCATATAACCTTACTACTCGCAATGCAAGTCGCATGGAGCCTTTCCTGCATGAAAGCTGTGCCACGGTCTCTAGGCATATCTTGGAATAAAAAACCCAATGAACTAATATCAGCCCAGCAAACAGAACTGTATTTATCTCAACAATAACCCCTCCTTTGTGACACACCATTTTCCTTTCCCCCTTGCAACTTCAAGAGCTTTGGAAAACATGTTTTTGAAAAACCTCTGTGAGTGAAGCTTATTAAATTAGTCTGCTCCCTTCAGCATAAAAAAAAAAAGTAGATTAAAACTCAAGTCATTTCATGGTCTGAAAAGAGTGTCAATAAAAGTGAAATAATGTTTGTACAGTTTAGTAAGGTGGGTTAACCTTTCAAAGAACACAGCAAATGCTTGGTGGAAAGAGAAATTACATTCGCATGTCCTCTTGGCTGCGCAGAGGTAGTTTTCTAATGCATCATGAAAGAGCTGCAAATACATGTATTGAATGGCAAGTATGCTGATAGTTGCCCTGTGTCAGGTTTAAGAAAGGCGACAGCCAGAGTACACAGCAGAATGGTTGCTGTGTCAGTTTTGACATCTGTTTTGGAAGAATTTTGTCTGTCTCTAAAGCAGTGTGATCCTCAGTGTACAGTCACTTTGGAAGTGTTAGCTAGTCCACGTTGTGCTGAGCACATTGATGCTTTGAAGTGTCAAAAGCTGCTCAAGATATTTTAGCAATATATAAGCCCATTTCCTTTGACAGAAGATTCAACACAAGGCTGTGGGAGAGTGAAATTTCTTCTGGAAGATTACACCCATTTCTATATTAAGTGGCGGAAAATCTTCCAGTCACTCTAGCTTTTGAAAATTATGATCTAAATTCTGAGTCTGTTTGTACCCTTCCCCTGACTGGGTGGCTGAAGCTCAGGAATTGCCTCCATTGAAACAAATTGACTGTGGCTGTAGATGAGGAAAGCTCTTGGCTTGAACGAGCCTAGAAGGGTAACCAAAATGGGGTAGGCAGGGGAACGTGGTGCAGCGTGGAGAACTCCGTGCAGTTTAATCATTTTCCTGCACACGTTTGTTCTGTTCCCTGTAATAGCTTATTGTAATCTAAAATTCAGTTCATTATGAACGTGGGTTTTTTTCCATTCTGTTAATTTGAGAGACTTTTACAATTAGAATTCTTAAACCAAACTCATTTAATGTTCAAAAAGACAGAATTGTGGCTAATTAAAGATAACAGCAAATCAACCACATAAAACAATCACATGCTGTACTGAGTATGATTACAACAGCCAATGCATGGAGCACTGTGAGATATATCCTCTGTTGCTGACGGGGAAATATGCTGTGTCTTCTCTGATATTGCAATTTCCCCCCCTTGCTCAGGTAGCATTTATCCATTTTTTAAAATGCTGTCATCCTGCAGATTAGTTGCAGGCAACAAGGCTTTTCATAGTCAGGCTCTAATTCCCCGTTATGATACAGCGCTGCGCCTTAGGCATTGCTCTGCAAGCAACAGCGAAGATTTACTCTCCACCAGTCAGTGCTGCACAGGCACCAGAGCCAATCCTTCTATCAACACTGCCTACTTAAACAGCTATGGATGGTTCATCAACCCCCCCCATGCTAACAGAGAGCAGCATACAGCTCTCAGCATTGCTTTTCTCCCCAGTTTTCTTTATCCTTCAGTTTTGTTTTCCCTACTGAAGATTATAGCAGGCCACAGCAGAGCGCATCTGGTTAATAGGCAAGGCATAAAACAAGTTATTTATTTAAGTTTGGAAACATGTTAATCAATTTGAGAGGAATTTTTAGGTACTCAAATAACTGATTAACATCCAAACTTTTGTGTAGGCAGAGACCTTGTCAGCATCAAAGTGGATGTCAATTTAAACCTGCTAGCTGAACTCAAGCTCCCCCTTCAAGGAAATCTTGGGATGTACAAACAGGTGTTCAAAAATAAAAAGCCTTTGATTCTGTTGTTATAATAATGATGACCCTGATAGTGTCTGGACTAAACTTATTCCAGTCAAGATTCCACCATTAACCTTACAGCCTGAGCTTAATCTCACTTTATATAAATTAAATGAGAATCTGGAGAGTCAGATAGAAGTAGTCAAGAGGGTCTATGTTTGTCTCAAGGGTGACCCTCATTTATGAGGTTGTGGATATAGACTTGAACTGGCATAACATGAATAGCCACACTAAAGTGTGAATTTTTGGAGAGTCAGTGACCTTCGTACTTCAGACCACTGCTACTAGCACAGAAATAAAATAATGGAACAAGGATACAGCTCCTCTCTTGGAGGACTTAGCAATGTTTTAGGGTACTCTGGCTGCTGGCAGATGCTAACTAAGCTAGAATAGTAAACATAGCCTTCAAGTGCTCCTCTTCTTAGACAGTGTTTATCTGCCCAGCTAAACCAGTGCAAAAGCAAAGCTTTGCTGAAGACATGTACGGCTCCTGTGCAAAGAATATGCCTGTTCTCTTCTAAGAACCAAAGCTACCATAATTCTCATTTATAATGGACTTGTTCTGAAATTACGGGAGCATGAAACAGAATTGCAAAATTCTCTTGCTGGTTTTGCTCACTTTCAGGGATTCTTGAGCTGTCAGAAGGGGACAGAAACTTATTGTTCACGACACACTGTATTTAACAGCACAGAATAACATTTGAAAACTGTTCAAGAATGAATAAATGTAATAAAAAAAAAAAGGTAATCATTAATTAGATTTGGAATATACCACACGTCTCCCAGACCAAGGATCTTTTAATTAAAAATGAGTATACAGATTTCAGTTTTCCCTGTATGAAAAAGTCATACACTCTATTTTTATCTACAATTGTTCTTGGCAATCCATGCCCATCCGTAAATACTCTGGATTTTGGCCCAAAACCCTCCAGTAAATGACCTCATTAAAAATATAACAGTATAGAATAAATTGGCAGAAAATGATTTCAGCTTCCAAAAGGCTTAATCTTGTAATATGCACAATTATTTTAGTAACGGGGGGCCAAATGCAGATATAGGTGGAGGATCTCTGCTACTTATGGACATGGAAATATTAGTATTTAAGATTCGTGTTTTTCTAGATTTAGTCTGGTTTATGCTGTGCATTGACTTCACGAACGTACTGCTAAAGCAGTTTTTTCCAAAATGAATGTTTAAAATCTGTGAGGGTAATTTGGGAAAACTTGTTATTTTTTGGACACAGCCTTATTTTTGTAGCTACTTTTAATCATCAGGATATGTCTGGAGGTTTCTGAATCTCACAGATTCAGAAATATGTGCAACACCGTTTGTACCAGAGGTCCCAGGTCACTTCTTTTTACAGAAAACAACAACAAAACCAGAGTTGATTTCATTCACATTTCTCAGCATGAAAACTTGGAACTAGAAATGTTACTATAAATAACAAGGAAAAAAGTAGATTTTTACTAAAAGCTAAGGACTAATTTTTCCTTAGAGTAGGATCATTATCATTCCAGTATTTCTGGTCTTCTGTTGCTCAGAGCACCAAGATATTGCATCTTCAGTGCAAACTGCTCAGAAATTATGATGTTGGGACAGCATTTAAAAGTATTTCATATCAAGTCAAATACCTCTTCATATTTTTATAGGTATAAAGGAAAGGAATTTTTTTTTAAAAGACCATGATAAAAGCTTCATTTGGAAAATGTATGTTTACACCTTTAAACGGAAATGCCTACAATTCTGATTATGTGAAGCCTTTTTTTTTTCTGCAATATTTATTCAGTGCTCTTGACAGTCACTTTGGCATCATCTCGTTCAGCATTTCCCATTACAGCCAATTATTTTAGTATGTCAGAGTAATACCCTGGAATCCCTCTGACATGGAGGTCTCCCTGGGTTTGGGGACTGCTCTTGCTGTGAGGAAATGATTTCATTAGGCAGGATGGACTGAGGGCTCAGTCCTGAAAACCCAATGTAGTCTTGCTATTGCTTGCCTTGGCAATCCCGAGTAAAGCCCCGTGGAGCCCAGCTGCTGAAGCAGGACCACCTGGTTTCCTGCCAGGGAGTGCATGGCTTCCTCCACACTCCAGCTTGGTGCTCTGGATTGCAGCCTGAAGGGGATGAAGTTGACAGCCCGTGTCCATGTGACTGCCTGCTTGCTCTGGCACCTTGTTTGAAGGGACAGCCCGGACACTTCCATGCTTGTTATCCAACATGACTTTGGGTAGAGCTGGTCTTGGCATGCACAAGTGCTGATCCCCTGGTCTCAAAGTGTGCTCAGTCGACTTTGGCTGGGTGCTAGCCGCCTATGAAGCCAGGCTCTTCCTCCCGCTCCTCAGCAGTGAAGGGGGGAATGGATTAGTGCAAGGTGTGATGAAGCCAGTGAAGCAGCAGATTTCTTCCTCAGTTGCATTTCTTTAATTTTCCCCTCAGACTCCAGTCCCTCCTCTGACTTTATTAAAATTAAATCTGTTAAAATATGTTCTTACTGTTAGTTCAGCTGAAAACTGAGCTGGGGCCTCAGAGTGCTTCAGTCAAGTTCATTCACAGTCAATTATCTTTCTTCATTTTGTTTTCTTTAATGGGGCTATTGCATAATACATTCAACCTTTCCTCCACGCAGAGCAATAATCCTCCATCACTCAAGGCAAGAACTACCCCCATAGGTCTTCTTTCTCCACGTGAAATCCCACACAGTATGGACATGCTTTGAAAGTTTAAGTGTTAGTACTCTTCCACGATGCCTGGTGCTGATCAGGAATGGCAAGATGAGATCTTCATGAGTGCCAGACAGAAGGAGACAGCATACACATTAGGTGTTTCTAAAAAGACACAATATGACTGCACCACTCAGGCTATCTGTCCTGTGATCACCTGCGTGCCTTCCTACCCTCCCTGCCTCCCTCCCTATCTCCCCGATTTTCCTAGTGCTCGAGGCAGCTGAATGAGCAACAAGCTTTTAGGGCAGCAAAGGCAGGGAACTGAAAGAAAAGAAAGACAGAAGACTTGGAGGGTGATGGGACTGGTGCTACCCCTTCAGCATGTGACCGCCAAAAGTAATGGACCACAGAGCATAGCCCCATCCCTTAAGACTTGTGGGGGGTAAAAAACAGTCTTTCCACCTTGCTGGAGGAGGGTTTACCTTCATCTTCAGCATTGATGTGCTGATCCGTGCTGACTGGCAGAGGGAGTCTTGGCTTAGAGACTCATGGTGAAGTGTGAACATCACAGTTGCAGTACAAGGGGTGAGGCCAGAGCAAGGGAGGTGTAGGCTGTCCCTATCCAAGCACACAGACAGTTTTTAGGAAAAAAACATGCCTTGTATGTGTATTGACTTTTTCATGGCATGTCCCCAGGGAGGTAGAGCCACAGCTGTCGTGCTGGGTGAGTGCCTGTCTGGATTGCATTTGCTCCACCACCTGTTGCAAGTGGGAAATCACATTGTCTATTGTAGAACCAATGACAGACTTTAATAGCAAGCAAATAAGCAAGGGCATGGCGGCAG
Source organism: Mohoua ochrocephala (assembly GCA_013398855.1). Lineage (NCBI taxonomy): Eukaryota > Metazoa > Chordata > Aves > Passeriformes > Acanthizidae > Mohoua > Mohoua ochrocephala. The sequence goes on from VZTA01020584.1 coordinate 181,233, forward strand.
CTCTGCTGGCTCTGTTTTGACCAGCTGCAGCTCCATGAAGAGAATGCCCAGGGGAGAAGAGAGGACCTTTTCAATAAAAGCAGAAGAGAAAATTCCCTGTTTGCTCATACAGATAAAGGATAAGGAAGTAAATAAATAAATAAATAAATAAATATAATAGCTCTCCTTTAATTATTTTCTTCTAGCAAAGAGATATAGCGGAACTCCTGTTTTAGTTCACAGGATTGCAGTTTATTTCTAGACGCTGAAATTTGTACAGAAACCAACAGGTTTTCCTGTCTAAATAAAGTATGGGAGGAAAAAGCTGTAAGCATACGGTAGCCTTAGAAATCTTATATGCATGCTGCAGTGAAGATGGGAGGAAAACAGCTACTCCTGCTGAACACGTCACTGAATAATCCGCTCCGTTACCATGATAGCCACACTGCTACCTTGAAAGAAATCGTGCTCGTGTTAATGTGGCATGATGGATGAAAAAAATAACCTTGGATCCACAAGGAGCTGGAGAAAGAACTAATCAATCATGTTCTGTTTCATTCTTTCTAAACAACTATTGTTGCTGATAACAGGTAAGTAAATAGAATTTATTATCCCAGTGGAGGAAAGCTGAATTAGTTGCCTGATGATAAGCTTCCACACTGTGAGCAAATTGCCTGTTTGCAGACACTTCAAGCTCAAGGGAATGTGTACAGTCAGAGGTATTCTTTCTGATGAAACAGTGCGCTCTGTTTTAAAGGCTGTGCAGCTGGTGATCCTCACCCAGCAGGGAATCACAGGCTGCATTTTGGGGCCTCCCTCGCTTACAAACTTGGCTTGGCAGCACCAGCGGTCTTTATGTGGCCAGGCATTCCCTGTCCAGGGACCCAGGATAAGGCCTCACAAATGCAGGACTCAAACCTTTCTGAGCAAATCTAATGCTGTATACACTGGGAAAAAAACTTCTGCGAGCTGCCATATGAGGGATGGATCCATCTGGCCCAGAGAAATGGGGCTTGGGTGCTCATGTGACTGACTGAGTAACTCTAAGTGTGAATGTGGGCTGGGGGAATCTGTCTCTCAGCTCACACACTTGCCACTGGCCAGATCTGACAGCAGGTCCCAAGTTATGCAATCTTCACGTCCTGAAAGTTTCATGAAAATGAACAGTAATACAGATCCAAAGGCCATCTTAGTGCTTCCTCCAGGGGAAGGCTGCTATGTAATTTTACCCCTTATATGTATATATACACACACCAGACAAAGTAAATAATCCCTGAGTTGCTCACTAAAAAAAAAAAAACAAACAACACAGTGAAGATGAGGTAGTTCACAAATTCATAAATCCCTGTAGGTACTGTCACTACAATAATTTTATGAGTGATTAGTTACTCATCAGGTCGTTCCTCCCTTCTGCTTTTCCTCAGATAGTTCCCCTGTTAACCTACTACAGCTCAATAAATACATTTAATTACTGTGGAGCAAAATAAAATGCCTGCTACAGAAATGTGCTTTACAAGAGCAGCAAGAAATTTGAAGACTCATTGCCCCGTGTGTGGGATCAGGCAAGGGTCATGTGGATGAAATATAACATGATCACCTAATTAAACACTGTCTCACAGGGAGCATACACATGGAGAGTGTTCTGAGTCTCTGTTAACTCTGGATGCTTTGCTTAAATTTTAAGTGCTTTGCTCTGAAGCACTTTTTTTCCCTCCTTATTAAAAGAGGCTCATTTGGAATTTTTCTGGAGGGCTTAATGATTTCTTCAAAAACCAGGCATGCATCATTTGAACTTTAGCAGCAGCATTGTTTATACCCACAAGTACTGCATAAATCTTGGCTTCCTGATCACTTTTGTTACTGGAACAGTGGGGGGTTGTGCTAGACTGCAAGCCAGCCGTTTCGAAGTGAGGGAAGGTGAGATTCACACGTTGTTATTGGATTTCTTAGATATTGACTGCAGAAGGATGGAGGTGCTCCTGGGATCAGCCTGGCTTCCTGGAAGGCAGAATACCCCAGTGGCTACAGACTGTCTGCCTCCATGATCTCTCTCTTCACTTCGATTTGCTCTTACCCATATTATTTGGCCTTTTATCTCTATCCATCTCTACCCCATACCCCGGTGTCCCAACATTTATCCCATGTGCACGTATTCTGCCCCTCCAGTCCTACTCTAGTCCTCTTTTCCCACCAGTGGATCCTCCCTCAGCCTTGGCACTCGCCCAGATGCACCTCCTTTCAGGCTCCTTCTTACCTTCAATCCCAGGCAGGGGCTTCTGCCCCTTCAGCTGGCAGGAGCCCCCACACCAAGGTGATGGGCTCCCCGCTTCCAGGGCTACGACTTGAACACAGCCACACCTGGCAGTGGAGGAAGCTGGCTGCAGGCAGCATTTCAGAAGACAAGCTGCCTCCCCCAAAGCTGTGACAAGGACATCTAAACTGAAATCATTCATTTGTCATGTGGGCCAAAAGAACAGTTAACGGTGAGGCCAGTCCCCTGCCCATAGGGGAAAAAGGAGAGAATGATCATAATATTTCTTGAAATGAACAGGAAAGTAGATTCTTTCCTCATCCCATCCACCAAAGTTGTTCTGTTGCAAAAACTCTGGAGGGGGGAAAGGTCAGCCAGCAGAAGATGGTTTTTCTTACATGGATTGCTGCCCCCCCAGTTACTGAGCAAGGCAGCAAAACTGGCTGTCAGATGGAGACTGTCAGTCTGTGCCATGGTGGGTGCAGCTCTCTGTTCTGCCCGGTGCAGCAAACCTCTGCCAGCAAGAGGACAAATCTCTTGGAGGGGAAATAATGACAAGCATTTATTCTGCTTCTCCCACAGTCTTTTTGCAAAGAAAATGTTCTCTGTTCAAATGCCCAGTGTACCTTCTAAGACACCTAGATAACCTCCCTTCCCTTGAAAGGGAGGCGTCACGGCCGTATTTGCAGACCAGTATTTGCAGAGGTAATGCCTTCTGCAGCTATCTCACTAGAGGAGCTCCAAGCTTGGCTGGAAGCAAGCCTTTTGTGATTCCCATCCTCACAGAGCCACATAATAGAAGAGGACTGTGATCCAAAAGCTAAGCTTTCATTAATGCCAAAATAAAACTCATATATAAATAGAATGCGAACCAGGTCATTCTTGCCAATCCAAGTTTGTAGACAGTCTGAAATAATAGCTCTGAGCAGTATATAAACTGTTCCCATTCTTCTCAATGTGGTGCTAACTAGGAAATCTAATTATCACAATTTAAATGTCAGCATCATTAAATATTTTGCTACTGAATACTCTAACAGAAACATCCAGCTAATATGCTCTTATTACATTCCCAAACTACCTCCCATATTTTTCACTGTGTGCCAGATGCACCACCTGTCCTCTGCTCAGTCACCAGAAACCTCCAGATTCCTCCCTACAATTCTTACTACAAAGTAATTTAGCATTGTCAATCTGACAGCCTGGGATATATCTTGAAAAGCTTGGGAGAAGGTAAATAAAATTTGGTGCTGAAATGAAGAGCACAAGGAATACTCTGCATGAGTAATACTAATTTAATTGAATATAATACGGATTTTAATACTCTTTTTTTATATTCAGTTTGACACAGTAAGATGTTCATGATTGCATTCATCTGGATCTGATGGCATTTCAGACAGTTTCATTCCAGTTTGTTGAGGAGCTGGTAACAGAGATGTTGGCTAGAAAGATGAGGCAACACGTAAGGGTAAATATTTGTCAGAGGAATGGTTGCTGCTGGTTCCTCAGTACAAGCATTTTTCACTGGTTGTTGCATATGCTGTGCCAGAGGCCGTATTGAGCAAATGGCTGTTAAAAAGCTGCAAATAAACTCTTGATTTATTTCACTAGTCACCCAAAGCTTTTTTGTTCTGTTGAAGATAAGAACCTTTGTTTGAAATACTTGAATCAAATGGTTGTTTGAAATAAAAATTGAACTTTCAGGCTTACTCATGGCAGAATCATAGAATCTTTAAGGTTGGAAAGAACCTTAAAGGTCATTTAGTCCAGCTGTTAACACAGCACTGCCAAGCCCACCACTAAACCACGTCCCCAAGTGCCACATCGACACACCTTTTAAATACCTCCAGGGAGGTGACCACCACTTCCCTGGGCAGCCTGCTCCAATGCCTGACAACTCTTTTAATGAAGACATTTTTCTAAACCTCTCCTGGCACAACTTGAGGACATTTCTTCTGTTCCTTTTGACTGGTATTTGGAAAAAGAGGCTAACCACCACCTCATTACAATCTCCTTTCAGTTAGTTGTCGAGAAAAATAAGGTCTCTCCTGAGGCTCCTTTCCTCCAGGCTAAACAACCCCAGCTCCCTCAGCTGCTCCTTATAGGACTTGTGCTCCAGACCCTTCACCAGCTCTGTTGCCCTTCTCTGGACACGCTGCAGCACCTCAATGTCCTTCCTGACCTGAGGGACCCAGAAGTGAACACAGGATTTGAATTGCAGCCTCTCCAGTGCCGAGTACAGGGGGACGATCCCTGCCCTGGTCCTGCTGGCCACACTGTTGCTGATCCAGGCCAGGATGCCACTGGCCTTCTTGGCCACCTGAGCATGCACTGGCTCATGTTCAGCTGCTGTCAAACAGCACCCCCAGGTCCTTTTCCCACAGATGACTTTCCAGCCACTCTGCCCCAGCCTGTAGCACTGCAGGGGGTGCAGGGTCCAGCACTTTGTCTTGATAGAAGGGCGATGAAGCTGGTGAACATGGGAGCACCCATCTTCATCCATGGAAAGTCGGTTTCTCCAGGAGAAAGTTGTAGGAAACGGTATCAAAGGCTTTAAAAAACCTCTAGATAGGCAATATCCACAACTTTCCCCTCATCAACTGAGCTGGACATCTTTTCATAGAAGGAGATAGGGTTAGGCAAGCAGGACCTGCATTTCACAAACCCAGGCTGTCTGGGCCTGATCCCCTGGTTGTCCTGCATGTGTCATGGCACTCAGGATGGTCTGTTTCATGAGCTTCCACAGCACCCAAATCAGGCTGACAGACTGATCGGCCTCTAGTAACAAGCCTGTAATGACCTAGAATGCCTATGCTCAAAGGGTGGCCAAAAATTATCATCATGAAGTGCACATTCTATGATAAAAAAATTGAGAGATGATGAAACGGATTGATGTAAAAGTGCCATAGTATGGCTGTGAACTGCTGAAGGGTTGGATTGCCCTTCAAACCCTGTGGTCAGAAGTTCTCAGTTCTGGGCTTTCTGTCTGCTGCCATGCCCAAAGAGTGCCCATGCATGGCAGTTCATGTCCCAAAGCAAGTCCCGTGGCTGGAGCAGGCTGAGCTCCCACACAGCTCCTGAACATGTCTGTAGCCAGTAGAACGGTTCTGCCCATGACACAGGCTGACCTCTGTCCCAGGCAGCTCTGATCCCAAATATAACATTGGTCAATAGGTGAGACAGATCCAGAAACAGCAGCCAAGGCTGGCTGAGGAAAGGCACAGACACCTTACTTTGGCTGCTGGCAGAGGAATGTGTCCAAATTAAGGATTACAACCTGAAGAATCTGTGAACAGAGCACCTATTATCCCCATGGGTCCTCCAGAGGTCACCATAGGGAGCTTGCATTGCAAGCCATTACTTCTCTGAGTGGTTGCCATTGCTTCTCTGAGTGATGGCAATGTCCTTAAAATAACAAAATATATTACAGAATTTATCTCTTGAAATCATGGGTTTCAGGTAAGACTATGAGCTAGAGGTGCAATCCCGACGAGAAAGGCTGTATCTGAATTGCTGATGGCAAAACACATTTGATGCGAATGACACTGGACTGCAGAGATGGCAGCAGTGGATGGCACTTTAGACTGATTCCCCAGTGCCTCTTGCATCAGTAGATGTATGAACATCTGCCCCAGGAGCTGTGCAAATGGAGCAAACTGAACAACCATGTCTCTGAACCATAGATTTCTTTCCAGATGTTCAGGTGAGACACAGGTAACAAAAAATGTCTCCCTGATGATGTCATCTTGCATAGGAAGATAAAAGAGAGCTTTCTACATCAAGGAGTAGTACTTACCACAGTCTGTCCGTCCTTCAGACAATATCCCTGGTGTCAAAATCAAATTGAATACTTCGTAATTTCAAATCAGGAAACATGAGTATTTTCTCAGAATAATCTCTGGGTGAGATTCAAATTGCAGTTCCCTTTAAAATGTAGACCACTACAGTCTGTGTACTTCTTCCAAAGTTTTTCAACTTGCCAATTTGCTTGAAATAGGGAAGGCACAGTTTGCACTGGTACCCACTGTAGACTTAAAATAGATGCTAGTTGTGATTTTGGAAATAACTAATCAACGAGCACATTGGTATAGGGACTTTATCTCCCATCAGTGTCACCCCTCCATATAACTGGCATATTGCACTTCAAAAATTCCCTCATTTGATACTCCAAAGAGGCCCTTCAGTCACTCAGGCTGATCAGCTTAATACCTCCTTTTCTGAACTTGGTGTCTCAACTAAAAAGTACAGTGTGGGCTACAGCTTGTTTTGGACCACCTCCAAGAGTTAATTGATAGTTCTTTGGATGCAGCTTTGCCATCACTTTTGGAATGATACACCAATGGAAAAAAACCCAAAAAACTATTGATAGCCAGTCCACAGAGACCAAAGATCTCTGGTGAGGAACTTGGTGAGGAACCATAAGAGAACAATTCAAATGGAAACAGCGTTGGATTTCTAACGGTATTTTGTTCTTGTTATGTCTTTTCATCTCCTTCCAGTCTGCTGGTGCTCAGAACAGAGAGTGTGTGGTCTCGTTGCAGCCATCCAGAAGGAGAGAATTAGTGGTCTACTCCATGACATGATCAAAGAAAACAGACTTGTAAAATAAATAAAAGTTTGGTGGGATATAAGCATTGTCAGTGGGAATGAAAAGCAACCCAAATTTTCAAGTACTATTTAAAAAACTACCCATTCATAGAGGAAGAATTTAGAAAAATAACCAGATATTCTGTAGTGGGTCAGATCTTAAGCCTTTCTAGGGAAAAACAGTCTCCAGAGGTAAGTGGAATCTTAGCTCCCAGAGCAAGTCTGCAGCAGGATCTGGAGCTCATCTGTGAGTCTCACAGGATGGTGCTGGCTGGAAGTGCAGCATTTCCAAGCAGGCAATGCTTTATTGTGTGCCATACTGCAAATACTTCTGCTGTTCTGATCTTACCAGACTGTGAACTATTTTCTTTCCTGCTCCTGGGGGATCTCACAAAGGAGAATTATAAACAAACAAACAAAACCCTTCTCTTTGTTCCCGTGTCCTCTGACTCTTCAGAGGAGTTCTCCTGTGAAGAAGAGGCCTGAACTGGAGCTGAATGGGCAAGCTGAGCTGAATAAATACATTTTGATGTGTTGGGATCTCAGAAGTCCTCAGTGGTAGAAAGTGCATTGATATAGATCCATCAAAGCATTTTAAAACTATGTCCAAGGCTCTTAGTATTGGTGATATTTGACCTATAATGAAAGTAATTTACTTGGCATCATCTCTTCCAGAAAGAAAACATGCTAATGGCTTATTATTTGATAAGTGATTTCAGTGGAAACGTTTCTCGTTCTTGAATAAGGTTTTCATCCATAAAGAGAGTATCAAATCAATGGTAGAGGTCTTTGCTAAGGTGAAAAAGTATTTGGAGACCCTTCGAAAAGTCCTTCCCTTGGCTCAGATAGTTTGCATAAAGCAACATGATGAGGTTTCCACTTTGAAAACTATTTTCTCTGAAAATAGGAGAAAATTTTAACCAAGAAAGTATCTTTTACCTGATATAGCTTTTGCTCTAATAAATTATTTCTTCCTGCAAATGGTCTACTAATCAAAATAAAAAATGAATGTGCTTTTTCTTCTGCCCATGTATGCTATTGTAATTTTACTTCGTTCAGCTACTACAAAAGGGACATTTTTTTCTCCTCACTTGTCTTTCTTTCTATTTGAATAAATACATAAATAAAATATACAATCAAAAATACATACTGGAAAAAAATTGCTTAAATATAGAAATTAGTGGAATTAATACGGTTACTGCACTATTTATTTTGCAAGGAGCAAAAAATGCTGGCCAGGAAGTAGCTGAGTCATATTAACCTCTGCCAGCCTGAAAGCTGGAGACACTCAGAGATGATTGTAGGCAGCTCTAAAGCTACTCTGGGTACCTGCAGTGCAGAACTGGTTGAGGCAGACTTTATTAGAAGGAAAAGCACATATGTCTGGACAGATGAGGGATTTCAATGGCTGTTTGTTAGTCTTTGAAGAAAATTTTTTTCCCAAAAACCTCATGTTTGTGTTTACCAGCAGTATCAAAGTTCACTGGTGGGATTTTTTATTGAAACATAGTTTTTAAATAAGTATTGCAAATTATTCAAAGAAAGCCATTTTGAAAAAATGAACAGTAGCATTTGTAATAGGTAAGGAACAGAAACCTCTTAGGTACCTCAAAATATTCACCTTAACTGCTAGTAAAGACCATTCAGATGTATTTTCTTTATTTTATTAATTTATTTTTCTTTCTTAACAAATTATAAGAAAATGCTATTTTCTTATCATTTTTACATGGTGGAATTAATCAAGACTACTGAGAATGGCCCTATTTCTATTCAGGAAAAAAAAAAGAAGATAAGAACCAACCACCAGAGTCATCATCATCCTGGTAAGAGTTACTCCGATGTGCTGTTTGCTTAATAACCGGAGAAGATAAAAGTTTTCCATTTTACTGGAAGCAGGCACTGTGTTTGGAAACATTCCTTATCTCTCTATGTCCAAAATACCAATGTGGAAATTGAGAAACGTCTCCTCCTATTACACCCATATGGGAGATGGTCTCTGCAGCCTGCAGGATGCATTTGGTTGTGCCAAGCAGTTCCCGCTACTCTTAAATCCTGAAGGATTATTGTTCAAAGGAAACTGGAGATGTCCAAACCCATGTCTCACATCCTGGAGGTTTTAGAGTTTTCCACAGGATTAATTATTTACTGGGACCTAGTTTGGGCCTGGAGTACAGCGAGGGAAATTGCATTTGAGTCTGACAGCACAATATTCCCCTCTCTCAAGTCTGAACTCTGCCGTCAGGGTCCGTATCAGCCGCATCAGCCAGTCACCAACTGGAACAAAATTTGAAATATACTTTAGGAGCAATTGCTGGCGGTTTCCTGCCTAGAAGCAAGATAAAACAGATTATATCTAAAATTCCAATTCTTTTGACTCTGAAATGGTAATGCTTTCTAGACCAAAATACAGTTAAACTGAGGGACAGATAAAAATGGATAATAAATTATCCTAGTTTATTATATTGTCTTTTGATAGCATTTTCTAGAGACATGTTTGTAGAACTGAGGCTATAAAGCTACAGTTTTAATTATAGAATTCTGAAGTTAGGAATATTGAGTCTATGCTGCCAAATTTAATTCTGAGCTGTTTCTCCCCTGTTAATAGACGGAATGATATTGCAAAGGAATGCCATTGATTTTTTTCCATTTTGCATTTCATTCGTGACTATTTTCATTCTTCAGGAAAAAAAACTATTTCTGCAACAAAAAAATTTGTTGGAGAGTAGAACTTCTACTTACTTCTACTGCAACATCCTTCTTCATGGTAAAGTTATTCCATAGGATCTACTCTCTGTATAGTGACTTACTTTAGAAAGGATAACGGACGGAAAAATCGTGCAATCCTTACAAATATCTGACATTGATGTAGAATGTTTTAATGCAATATAAATGGAAATTTTCTGTGTAAGACTTTGGAAAAGTATCCTGTTTGTTGCAACAGTCCATAGTATTACAAATTCATCTTCTTTGTGACAAAAAGTCCCTCAGCAGCACGTGCTGCTTGAACTCTTAGTCTTTATCTTACATCACAGTAACCTTTGGCAGTCAATATACATCAGCCACTTCCCTTTTGTTTATTATAAATCTGAATTAAGGTCTCAAATCCTGTTCCAATAACCTGCTTTATTAGCTTAACTGTAGGCATGAAATCCAGTCCGTAATGTTCTAATAGAGGGGAGCCCTTAATGGTTACACACAAAAGTAATTTCATTCTTTTCGATGCTTTACTGAGCAAGGTGCTTGAGGACTAAAATTGCCCATAATGTTATCAAAAGAATGTAAAACATATTAAAAAAGTTTCATAAACAACATAAAACTGCGCACATTTCTGTTATCAAGCTAAAAGGTCACGAAGCAAATGCGAGCTGACAAGTTTGACTTTAATATTAACTTTGAAGGCACAACTCATCCTCTGAAGTGGCAGCCACAGGCTTATCAGAGAAATGGTGACACATAAACGACGGGATTGATCTTCTTCCCAAACTGCTGATCACACTTTCTAGTGGCTTTCTAGTTTCCTGCACAGGTGTCAGGCTCTGCTCTCTGCCAGGGCGGATTATGGGGCCTCCACCAAAACCAGTGCCACAGACCCCTTCACACTACCCATGGCTCTGGCATGTGGCGTGTATGACATGAGATGGCAGGTGTGGTTGCAAGTTTGGGAAGATTTTTAGAATATAAATTAATTTGTGAATAACAGACTGACAAAACGAGTCTTAACCGCTGCGAGCAAGACAGCCTGCTAGATTATGTGTGTAAGGTACTGTGTGGTGGGACTGAACGCCATAAATAATTCATAGAAAAACTTATGGCTTTCACTAAAATAATACATGTATGGAAATGTATATTCATTTTTATTCTTTGAGGATTTTATACATTCTCTAGTCTGCATACAAGTAACACTCAGAAGTCAGGAAACATATGACCCTTTCTGCATTGCCAATGTCCCAGAACACAATCCCTCTGCTCTTTATATGCTCTTTGCAGTGGTCTCACTGGAGTGATGACCACAAGAAGTAACCATTCAGTCTCACCCATAAACCCCACACTATTTGCAGGTAGGTTTTGGCTGTGTGGTTAGAATTTTTTTTATGCCTAGTCTCTACATTAATATCCATGCTAGAAGTCATAATTACAGCTAATTGCTGTCTTCTGTTGGGCCAAGACTCCAAAGTGGACAGGCTGTGTCCTTTGCCTACGGCTTCATTGCCTTTCCCGTAACAGTTGAAAAATTAGGCCCTCAGTTATGAAAAGCTATTTTCCTCCACTCATATGATTAAGAAAGATGCTATGGGTATTAAAGAATTCCTGAACTTAGACATATCCATTCTGTTGCTTTTGCTGTTGTGTGCATTTGATTTTAGTGTGTGGAATTAATAAATTGTATAAAAGCAATTAAATGTGTCAACATATTTGTAGTTATTGAGTCTAATTGATGCTAATCTGTATTCCTTAATGCATTACCTATTGTTCTCCAGATCTATTTCATCTTTCAGCTCATTTGAAGTCTTTTGTTTTTTAAGTAGGGCCCTCATGAATGTTAATAATCTTTTTTTTACTGTAGTAAGTAAGAAGTCTATCTGAGGTCCTATTTTAATCGTTAGTTTTGATCCTTTTAGTTGAAATTGAAAATGAGATTAAAAACAGATTTCATGTTGATACTAACCTGAGACAAATGTTCTCTCACTAAAGAATTACCATTTTCTCTCTTTCAGTCACTACTGCGAAAGGGCTGGACTGATTTTCTGGATTTTTTAAATGATATATGTACCACTTGTCTTGTGAAAACTTTTGCAGCTGTCAGGAGGTTTAACCCTTTCTCTCCAGAAACTGAAATCTGTGGTCTAATGAGGGATAATAGTATGGTATGAAAAGATGTGTAAGTTCATTAGACAGTCCTGCTTCAAGTATTTTTTATTTTTGAATATAACATGCTCTTCAGGTTATGAATCTTAAGTATGTGCAGTGATTCTTTTGCAATCAATCCATGATCTATGCTGCTAAATCAGAGACAATAATCTATATGGTTGTAATAGTAACTGTCACAGTAACTGTAAGTGTCATTGAGGAATGACATAGCCACAATATAAAGGCTGTCAGGAAGCACCTTTACACATTTTCTGATCCTCAGAATGTTTTCAGTTCATTTGTCATCTTTATTTTTTCCACTATAAAAGCCAAGGCTTTAAAAGAAAATAGTGAAAAGGCAGCTACACAAGCATGCTCTGCTTAATGCCTTCTTAGGCTTCTGGCAGCTCCCATCCAAACAAACCCAGCCTTACCTCCAGCTGGACCTGGCACTCCACGTCCATCCTAGCCCACCTGTGTCAGTAGATGCAGTGCCCATCTGGCTGGAGGCTGTCCTCTGGGGGCCATCCAGTGGGAAACGTGGCCAGGGACTGTGAGAGGGAGAGCACAACCCACAAATCACAGAACCTGCCTTGGAACTAGGTCTGATTCCCAGCTATAGCAAAGTGCACTTATATGCCCCTACTACTGCACATTGTCAAGAAAATAAAAAAGGAAGAAAGAAAAGCAAGAGAGAAAAAAAGAAAACCCAAGAGAATCTGCAGCTTGCAAATGTTTGCAAGATTTCAATCTGTAGGCTCATCCCAAACTCTTGAGGATCTGAATCCTTCTACCTCTTCTCCCCCTTCTCCCCTCTCCCTACATGTCAAAGCTTACCTCCCACTTCCAAGAGCTCTGTACCCTTCCCAGCTCAGCCCTTGACACAAACCAGGTGCACAAGAAGACAAAAGTGAGGGAGCTGCCATGCTGTGCTTTGGGTATGAGTCCTTAGCATTGCAGTGGGGTGGAAAGAGGCAGCGACCTATAGGGGATATGCCAAATAATATTCCAAATAAGTGTTCATCTGTCTTTAACTATGAGGCACCTGTTCATTCAGAGGATTAAGGCATATGTTTGTATCCCCCTGCGTTGCTAGACTTCTTCTGTGAGTGTTGGCACAGAAATGCAGGCTAGAATTTTCACCTTCAGATTGGAGCTATTTTTGTTGTATCAGTGAAAAAGCCCAAATTTCAAACAACCAGCTATGAGTACAGAGTCACCATTTCCACTGTCAAATTAAAAAAGGTTTAGTCAGACATGACAAAAAGCATTTTATGGGAGCTTCATGAACATATTCAGAAGAAAGGACGGATTTTCAACAAACTGAAAAGGGACACATTAAAAGCAAATGTAATGAAGCTTTGCCGCTCTGGTACTGTACAGCATCCTGAAGGGATTTTTCATGTCACTTGGGTAGAGAGCAGTGCTTCTCTTGAAGCATTTCCCTAGACAGCCTCAGGAAATCAAGCTGTGACACACATCTGGATAGCTCTGTACACGAATGGCATCGCATTTAGAGACAGAGTTGGCAAGGAAAAAACCGTAGTCCCTGCACCATTACGCATCTCTGCAAATTCTCAGTTCCACGAGAACCACGAGTAGACTGAACACCTTTGTCAGCAAGTGAGTCTTTTTTGCCATGCCGCAGACCATCAGGCATAAAACCTTGCCTGAAGAACCATCTACAGGACAGCTGGCTAATATTTTACCGTTTTGAAAAAGATGTCAAATCACAAATCTTCAAAAAACCACAGTAGGAAATGCGAAACACTAGTAGCATGGCATGATCCACTGTTTGCATTAAAATAACAGGTGTGGAAGATTAATACATTTAGAGAAATCAGAACAGCTTAAAAAGTCATCAGACTGGAAGTATTTAAGCAGCTGAAAGGGTTATTCATACAAATTAGATGTTGCATTACTGTTTATCCCTAAAGGAAGAAAGGTTTCATAACTTTGTGGGAGAAGCTGTATTGCTCCGAGGCGGCAATACACATCTTTCTTTTTCAGTCTGTTTTGTGAGAGGAGCTCTAATTGACAAAGGGATGGGACTCCAGCCTGCTTTATGGAAGACTGATTTAAGCGCTGTAGGTTATATGGTGTTGCAGTTAGATAAGGCTGCTCCTCGCAGGAAGCCAAAGTTCACAGAGTTCTAGGGTTGCTTCAAGTCGACATTGTTTTTACAAGTTGGGTAAAATCTGTTCGTTGAAATATAAATATTTTTTCCACTGAAACACAGAAGGACAAGACAGAAGCTGTTTTCTTGTTTGCGAGATCTTTTTCTGGGCTTTTCAGGGTTGGAAAGCAAAGAAAGTCATTTGTTCTTGGCTACCTTTCTGGGGCCACACACACACACTCTGCCTGTCCGGTTGCCTGCTTGGTTTGTGCTTCTTTCCACCCACAAGCTAATGCAAAGCTTCAACCAAATCAATGCCCCATTTCCTGGTTTTGCAACCAATTTCCAGTGAAATCCCTCTGGCCACATGGCTGAGCTTCCAATCCAGCCTTCCTATATTGTGTTGCACCTTGGGCGGCGGCTTGTCTTGTTTCAATTACCACTAAATAAATGAGGCTTTAATTCCTCTTTCATTTCATCTGAAAGAAAGACGATCAGCATGCCCTTCCACTTCAGTGTGGTCTGGGATTGTCCAGACTTCACACTCGCAGGCAACCACCAGCCCTGTCCAAAAACACAATATGCCTCCTGCCTATTCACGTCAACCAGACCAAGGACAGAGGTTTCTCTGGTTTTACTGCACTTTTGGCCTGGACTGATGAGCCATTATAAGGCAGAATGGCCAATCTGCAATAGTGCCATCTCCTTCACTTTGACATAGCTTTCCGATTGAAAACCATCTAATTTGTTTTAATTTGAAACATGGGAGCGTACGTGTTCCATCCCAAACTTTGAACAGAAATATTTTCATCTGAAACTAAAGAATACACATACTTGGCATCGCTAACTGGGAGATCCATGTGGATTTATTTAATTTCTCAGATTAACTCAGAAATAAATTTGATGGCAATGGATGAAAAAAATGCTCTCTATTTTACAAGCATAATATGGTTTTAATATGCTGGCATGTTGTTAATGATGCGTAACATATTTCCGTTCATCAAAGTCAGAAAATGGAATTGCAGTGGAGTAATTTGCTGTTTTCTCATTGAGAAGTAGGAAGAGTGTGCTCTGTGTGGTATTTGAATTACTCACAGGATCACAGAATGGCTGAGGCTGGAAAGGACCTCTGGAGGTCACCTTGTCCAACCCCCCAGCTCAAGCAGGGACACCTACAGCAGATTGCCCAAGGCCATGTCCAGATGGCTTTTAAATATTTTCAAGAAGAGAGAGTCCACAACCTCTCTGGGCAACCTGTGCCAGTGTTTGACTGCCATCACTGTAAAATATGTGGGGTTTTTTGTGTTCAGATGGAATTCTTTGTGATTCAATTTGTGCCAGCTGCCTCTTGTCCTGGCACTGAGAATCGCTGAAGAGAGCCTGACTGTCTCATCTTTGCTCCTTCCCAGCAGGTATTGACACACATATGTAAGATTCCCTTTCTCTTCACCACACTGAGCAGCCCCAGCCCTCTGGGACTCCCACCTCAGAAACTCAGATGCCTTAATGATCTTTTGGGCCATTAGCTGGACCTCTCTGCAGTATGTCTGTATCTTTCCTGTACTGGGGAGCCCAGAGCTGGACCCTGCACTCCAGCTGTGGCCTCACCAGTGCTGAGCAGAGGTGAAGGATCACCTCCCTCAACCTGCTGGCAGCACTCCCCCTAATGCAGCCCAAGGTGCCACTGACCATCTTTGCAGCAAGGGCCAGTTGCTGCAATGAAGGTCACATTGCTGGTTGGTGATCAGTTGCTCACACATGAGAACCTCCATGGTCCTTCTCTGCAGAGTTGATTTCCAGCAGATCAACCCCCAGCCTGTACTGTGGCTTGGGGTTGATCCTCTCCAGTTACAACACTTTGCAATTTCTCCTTACTGAAGTATATGAGATTCTTGCCTGCCCATTTCTCCAGCCCATCAAAGTCCCTCTGCATGGCCACACAACCTCCTGGTGTATCTGCCACTCCTCCCAATTTTGTCTCATCTGCAAAATTGTATTCAGTCCCGTCATCCCAATCATTAGGGAAGAGGTTACAAGGTACTGGCCCCCAACACTTGTGCACACTGCTAGGGACTCGTCCTCAACTGGACCTACTGCCATCGACCACAACATCCTGGACCTGGTCATTCAGACAGTTTTTAGTCCACCTCGCTGTCCTTTCACCTAACCTGTGCATCATCAGCTTATTTATGAGGGTCTTACAGGAAATAATGTCAAATGCCTTTCTTACCTTGAAATGTTCCAGGGTAAACAACGTCCACTGCTCTCCCTTCATCCACTGAGCAGGTCACCTCATTGCAGAAGCCTGTCAGTCCACTTAAAATGTCAAATAATATATTTCTTGCTATTCTTTTTAGGGGTCAAGCTATGGGGCCTGAAAAAGGAGCATTTCACATGACAAGATCATAATTCACAATAATTTATTTGAAGCCTTTTCTGTACAATTTGATAGATGTGCACTACAGATTGTTATTATTGTAAAATTAATTGAAATTACCCACTAAATAACAAGAAAATCAATAAATAAAAGCTCGGGAGACGTAGAAATGGCTTTTTCATTTGCAATTTTTAAACAAAAAATGACATTTTCTTATCAACAGTGAAAAATTGCTCTCCTGACATGGGCAAAGAATGATGCTAAAGTAAATTCCTTTCAGCGAATGAAAATATGGTGTGGGTTGAATTTAAAATTTTAAACAGCATGATGTGGACATGCAATTACAGTCATAGCTAGCTATAAACGACCAGTTAGATCATCTGGTCAAGTCCCCTGCCAATGCTAAATTGAATTTTGCATGCATTTTTTATTTTTTTAGGCAGTTTGGGCACCTTCAGTAAATGTGATAAATACACTTTAAAATAAAAGTTATTTTGTGGTGTCTCAGAAGTCTAGAGAGAGAAAAAGAGAGAGAGAGCGAGAGAAATTGAAGTATCACTTCAAACTACTCACTGTTGATACATCAGGTTAGTCTCATTTCAGCTTTACAAGAAAAAGCTGACAAGCTTTAAAGGAGGCCTCACTGCACAAAGAAATCGATGGTAAAGTGCACATTGATTTCAATAAATCTCTTTCAGTCACCAAACTGTGTATTAGCTGGGGAAGGGATGCTGCCTCTTTCTGTCTTTTTGTCTTTAAACATCATGTGCGCCGATGATTGTGTAAAAATGAAGCTGGGGATGGCTCTAATCTCAGGTAATAATGGTCTCCAATTTGAAAGCAATCCTCAGGGACTGGCAAATTATAACAAACACTGCCCTGGTCCCTCTAACAAACCCCGACCAGGCAAGGACAAAGCTGCTTCTGTGGTGTAGAGTTCCCTTTACTGGAAAAGGAGCATTTAAACAAGCGCTCTTGGATTTTGCTGCAAGCAGGTAAGTTGTCACACCGGGATGCTTTTCAGGAACATATTGCCATGGCACAGCAGTGAAGATCAGTGCCATGGGGGAAGGCCTGCAGGATGCCCTTGGGGACAGAGGATGCCAATAGCCAGCGTTGCCAGCTGACGTGCCAGCGATGATGAGGACGCAGAAACCATTCAGAAAGGTCTCTCTGCAAAGAAAATACCGTCTGCAGGGTATATCACTGTAGTATTCATTACCCCTTTTATGTGAACCTAAACTTAATTTTAAATCTTCACCTCTGGCCTCCCCCTCAGAGCATAGAGCTCAGGAAAATATTGGATTCCTCTTTCAGAGTATGAAGTGCAGCGGCCACCAGTCCCTCCTCTCCCACCACTTGATCTCCTGGAAGTGTGTTAATAAGCAGTGGCGGACGAAGCATTATTAATTGGGTTCATTTAAAGTAAGAAACCCACCACTGCCACACAAATAATACGGAGGGCCCATAAAAGTTTGGATATATGAGGCCAGCCCACACTAGGAACTGCTGAAATGTGTGGAAATAATGATGCTCTCTGGTGTAAATGACTCTTTGGAGCGATGCTGCAAATACTTCCCTTCATTCATCACCCTGTGCTCACAGGCTCTGTGCTCTCCTGAGCCAGCCCTCCGGGACATCCTGCGTTCACGCCGCGGTCAGAGATGAACGTCCTCTCCGTCGCAAAGTTTCAACTTTTTATCACCTATTACCACAAGTTGTCATGTCAGGTGACTGTAAATCAGATTAACATTCTTCTAATGCAGACTTTGCAGGGAATATTTGGCAGGGGAGTTTCAGAAAGGGGTGCTTGGGATGGTAATTTTAGTAAGGAGAGACGCCTGTACAATGCACTGAAAGCATTAACCACAATATAAGCAAAAAAAAAAACCCTTACAGTTGTTACACCCTATTAAGTAACGATGTAACAAATGTATGTAAGCCACCTCCTGAACCGTGGCTTTGGAAATAGGAGCAGAAAGCACCAGAGGAGGGTCAGCTTGATTTATTTCTGTTTTACCTGCCCCAGAACACCCTCATTTCCTGATGAACACAATGACTTGGCACAACTTGAAGCCCAGCAAGTCAGATTTCTCTCGGCAGACATCCTGATCACTCCGATAGATATTTTAGGAACTCGCCATTAGTTCCTTTAATTAATGCCTCCCCGACAGGGACTGGCACGGCCTTTTCCCACATCAGCGGAACAAAATACGCTTCAGCCATTTTGTCCCAGGGCTGGGCGATCACTTACGGATTACCTGAAGCCAGTTCCTCTAAAGCCCCAGGTGCCTGCTGCCGCCCTGGCAAAGCACCAACTTCCCCCAAGAGCCTTCCCAAACCTAGCATTCACTTCGTAGCACTTGTTCTACACAGTGGCTCCTTCCTAGAACCCACCTCGACCCTAGCAGAGGTAAGAAACCCTTCATACTGTGGGATGCACTGTCAGTCCATTATTCTGCAATAACCAGTGGAAATCTGCATGGCACGATCAAAGCCACTTTCCTACTCACAGCTTCACTGCTTGCCTTGCAGCCCTTCTCCTGCTGGGAAGCCTGGCTTCACCGTTCCCAGCTGGAGCCGTGTCTCCGCTGACATCACTGGATTCCTGCTGATGCATCGTCCGGGGTCATGTCCCAGCTCCCTCACCTCGTCCTGTGCACCTCTTGCATATCAATTTGCAAAGCTGTAAAAGTCAATAGCTGTACATAGATCCACAGCTAAAAAAAAAAAAATAAAAAAATAAAAATGCAGGCGCCCAGGAAATTTGCTTGCCACACAACTCCAATAGCAGGATGTTCTCGCTGAGCCGACCTAAGCATAACTTATCGCAGAGAATTATCTCATGTGCTGAACAAAAGTTTCCTCCTTGGAACTCCAACCTTTGCCACTGGCAGCTGGCACACCGTGCCCCGCCTCCCAAGGAGCTCTCCCCCACGGGTATCCTTTGAACTCTTAAGGCTGCATGTGATGGATCTCAGCAATTATTTGCACTGTGGGCAAACTTCAGGCGGAGGTGCCAGCAGGGGCTGCTGGCCGCACGCCAAGGGACGCCACAGCCCTTCCTACCGCCGCCTGCACCGTGGCCTTTGGGACACAGCCCTCCCTGCCCTGTCGCTTGCCTCCGGGAAGGGAGACGGCCTTCCCTGCTGCCGAGCAGAGGGATTTGCTGGGCACTGCGTAGCCAGCAGGCTTTCTAAATGCAGCAATTCTGGCTGCCTCCCACGGGGGATAAGTCAGCCTCGGCGTGACTTACAGACCTTGGCAGGGTCAGGTATAATCTTGGTGTTAATGACTTAGGCATGACACCCAAAGCGCCTGGTCTGGGAAAACTCTTCCCTTTGCCCTCCCTACCATTTTGCCCAAGACAAGTCAGCTGTCAGTGGTTCTGGTTCTTCCCCGGTCTACTTTGGTCCAGGAAATTCTCACTTCTGTATGGGTATTCCCATCACCTCCAAATGTGGCTGAAAATTTCCCATCCTGAGACAGCTGCGTTCCCAAAAACTGCGACCTCACTTCCCCAGAATTTCAGGGTGGTTGCTCCAAATCTAAGAGGGAATTTCCACTATCTGGAAACTGCTTTTTCAAGCTCCCACCAGTGCAGCTGTATTCTCGTTTCTGCCCCACAGCTCCCAAATGCTGTCCTTCTATGTGTCTGGAGTGCACTTGTGAAGGTGGCACTATAATTTCTATAATTTAGATAGAAAAACAAAACAACACAAAAAACTCAGAAATTGCTGAGGGCTGTTGAGGGAAGCAGACTGAAAGGATGAGGTGCTCAGGTTTTTTTTGCCGGCAGCTTTGCTCGGGAAGCCCAACCGGCCCTATCCTCTAGCTGTTGCACAGAAGTTTGTGGTTTCCCTGGATCTGTCACGGAGTACTCACCCTGTGACATCCTGCCTGAGCTGCCGCTGCCTGCTCGGGGCATTAGTGACCATGTTTAAATGGTTCGGGGCGGGTAGCAGTTCCTGCATCAAAGCCTCTCAGCGCCTGCTGACGCAAAGGGCTCCGCGTAAGCCTAAAAGCACGAAACATTGGCAAAAAGTAACACCACGGACCCGCTTTTAGCATTTTCCTTCTTCCCCCAGAAAAGGGAAAAAAACCCCCAAAAAACCCAAACCAGGGACGGCGGCGGGGCAGCAAGAGGAGCTGATGCCTCGCACGGCTCCTCACCTGCCCCGGCCGCCAGCTCCGCGGGCAGGAGGGTCCCGGAGCGC
>VZTA01020584.1:202437-247793 GCA_013398855.1 Mohoua ochrocephala
GTGCGCGGCGGGGGTGGGTTGCGGGGGCGCGGAGGGGCCGCGCTGCGCTGCGCAAGCCGGAGCGCGGCCGGGGGAGCATCCGCTGGTAAGCCCAGCCGGTGCTGATGGGGCGCTGAAGCCCCTTTTTGGGGCTTGGGGCCAGTCTTGATGGAGCCGCAAGGTTTTGCGGGCGGCGGGGTCGGTGCGGCTTTAGCGTTAAAAATGTTTAATAGTGGATATTAATGAGGTGTTCCCCACCTCCCCTCCCCCCTTCTCTCTACCTTTTCGGATGTTTAAAAAAAACCCCGAACTACTCAGCTGAGGACATTTACATTTCTGTAGTAACAGCAATTCATTAGAAAAGTGATAGTAGCAGGAAAATTAAAAGTAGTAGTAATGGAGCCCCGGGGGTGGTTGCAGATAGCGCCGAGGGACCGTAGCCCCCCCCCCGCTCCCTGGCAGTGGACAGCGGCGTGGGGGAGCCGGGGGCGTTTGGGAGCCTGTGGGAATGCAGGGGGCTGGGACCGCAGGGTGCAATGCAGAACTGGAAGCGCCGAAACTCTGCATTTTGTGCATAGTTCAGTGCTGGGTGGCCATTTTTCTATTTTTTTTTTCCTGTCAGGCTGATGGACCCCCAAAATGCTCATTTGGGACTTGAAAAAACATCCCCTCAGGCTCCCCTGCCCTTTTGCTAGGGCTGTTTCGATGCCAAATACTTGCATTTTTGTATTCCAAACGGGCGATCCTTCGCCAAGCTTTAAACCACGTTAAGATGCAGCTAACCATGTCTGAGGAGGATCTTTTTCCCCCCTTCTCTCCGGAGTTTGCATGTTTGTTCCTCTGTTATTTCCAGGGAAGGATTTAGTCCCTAGTATGATGGCTGAAATGGTGGCACGCAATTCAGCGTGCTGCCAGATGCTTACCTTCTTTCAGAGTTTGGGATAGGCTCAGGCAGTATTAAAAGCTTGCTAAGAGGATACTGTTATATGGTTTCCTCCATTTTTGGGATCTGTTAGAAGCGGTCTAAAAATACTGGATCATCGTTCCTCACACTTGTAACTACAACACTTTCAAAGAACTGTTCTTAGATATGCGCCTTTTATTTCCCCCCCTCCCCCTTTTCTAACCTTGCAAATTATCAATCCTGGTACTTAATAGAGAGCTACTCTCGTATCCTTGTTCTTGTGACTTGAAGGCATCACTATTGATTCTGAATTGAGTAGTTTTTAACATCAAATCCTCATTATTACACAGGGTTGGGTATTTTAACTTGCTGAAGGGATACCCCCTAATGTTCCTAGAAGCACCCAACCTTTGCCAAGTGCCATAAACGTGTGCAGTTTGTGCAAATTTGTCCAGAAAATTGCCTTTTCTTTGGCTTTTTTTTTCAATGGGGAAACGAATTATCACCACCTCAGTACTACTCCTGTCCTTCCTGCAGCAGCATTTATTTCAGCATATGAAGTTTCTTGAAGTCCCTTGCTCAAATATTGGTTGCACATTACTGCCCAGGACTAGCTTAGGAAGGCACTTTACTATCTCATGCAACCTTATCTGCCATTCCACAACTTCATAACAAACCCATTGGAACATGAAATGACCTTGGAAAGGTATCTTTCAATCTGACACGAAGCACTCTCTTAATGGGGAGCAGCACTGCTCCACGAAGAGCTGATGTTTTCAAATTGATGCTTCTAAACTGATTTTATTTATTTTTTTTTTAGGAGGGAAGGGAGATGGGTGGAATATTGAATTGGAAAGGAAAATATTTTTTTAAAAACAAACCCACTCAGCTGAAGTTGAAGCACCACTCAGATGAAGAAGGAGGTGTATTAAGAATGTACATACGACAGTGACACTTAAGTCCTGGGTGAAAACAAGTCTTTAATTTTAATCAAAGGAAAACAGCATTTCCTCTGCCAGTTCTGATTTGCTCATTCATATGATCTTCAAAAGCCCCAATTATTAGTGGGATTAATTGAAATCTAGTTGGGTGTGTCAAATGGAGAAAAGAAGTAATGAAGTCTGAAGGAAGCTTTGCATTTAGTTGTATTGTTCTTGACATCATAATGTGATGCTTCCAATATGGAAAATATTCCAGGACCCTTTCAGTCCCCAGAATGCTGCTCCTCTGGAAAGGCTGCAAGAGCACTTGAGAATCAGCAGCAGTCAAGGGGGAGCCTTGCAGCTGTCAAGGGAATTAATGGAGGGGGTGCCTGGCCAGTAAGCCAAATGGGATTTTGGCCCCGATGCTGGACTTGATGCATCAGGCCTTGCGAAAGGGTGGCGAGTGCTTTCGTGCCCATGGTGCCCTTACCTCTCAGGAAGATGGTGCCTCCTGTAGAGCAGAGCTCGGCAGCTCAGGATATGAGTGCCACCTGCTGGGTGATGAGCCACTTTATATCAATTATACATCACTTATACATATGCAAGTATGCATTCGTGTTTACATACACGGGCAATGTTTATGTAGGTGTTTATTTGCATACAGATGTGCAGCTTTTCCACAGACACGTTCTGGGGTGAACCCTATGAAACCTTGCTAAGACCTGAAGTTCCTCACCTTCTGAGGACATAGCACAGCTTGTGTTTGGTGACACTCAAATAGCGCTTGGGCTTTGTATTTCAGAGGTAAAGGGGAAATTTTGATACTGCTGACGTTTAACGCTGCCTTTGCTTTACTGAAGGCGAGTGGGAATTTTCAGCTGTGTAGCTCATGGCTCGTGGTGTGGTAAACTTTCACAAGCACCTCAATGGTCAGATGGCAGGCGGGTGAGGTAGACCTGAAATGGAGGCCCAACAAACCAAATTCAACTTTGTCATGTATCACTTAAATGTAGAATCTTCATAGCACTGCTGATTTCATCTTTTTTTCATCTTAACTCACGTATGTCCAAAAGTTTTATGAGCATCCTGTCTGGATATGAAATATCACTTCTCATTTAAATTAACTGAAGATCTATAGAACTTGCAGAATATTGCTGGACTTTTTTTTTTCCATTTTAAAGAATACATTTTTCATATTCGCTCTCTAACATTTGCATAGAAGAGTAAAGTATAAAAGTTTGATTCTGACCTAGAATTGCTACTGGAGGTGACACAATAAATCCAAATCTGACATCATTCCCAGCAGTGGCTTTCCAATTTCCACCAGTTTCCATCTCTCCTAGCCTGCTGGGGCATTGTCTGGAATGCTGTTTAAACACCAGTTTGATTCAGCTGGATACAGAGTGATATCAGTTGCAGCACCAAGGCTTGTAGTTGTTCTGTATTGTACTTTCAGTATTAGGGTAGCCCCGAATTTTGGGGCTTTGTTGGACAGCTAACCTCATTAAGGCTTTATTGCTTACTTATTTTGTGGTGTGCTGGTGCCAGATGAGTCTTTTACCCTGTCTGTGGACTAGGAATGGTTCCAAGCTGGACTATAAAAGTTTTCAGGAAACTTTCAAATGCTTTCAGCTGGAAAACCTATATTGATGTACTCTTGTGATAAATGGATAAAACGCTTCGCATGGTTTTGAAAGTGTATTCCACCACTTGAGATCTGTACTCTCGAGAGTGCATAACAGTCAGGCATGAGTTGATGGAGCAAAAAGCAAGTAGTGTAATTGCAGAGTTCATCTTAAAGTGTGATTCTAGCTTAAAAAAAAAAAAGGTACCTGCCATATCAAGAGAGATTACAAGACAGGCTTTTGAGGAAGGGGACCCAATAATAATGCATAACTCAAGTTCACTGTCCCCTAAAATGTTCACAGTTAATTTGATGCTTGACAAATTGTGATTTCAGTGTCTGGTGAAGAAGCAATTGACCCTAAAATTGCTGCCTGAAGCCGAACCAACGTTTTCAGTTTCATAACCAGTGTCATGCAAAAATAGAACGTGGAGATGAACAGGGGAAATGCAGAAAGTCTCCGTGGTCTTGCTCTTATGCATCTCTCCTCACCCTGACCCAAGCAACTGTCATGTAGTGTAGGCAGTGGATGCTGCTCCAGTGCTCCAGGCAATTTACATCTCATTCATTCATCCATCCTATTATGGCATACTGTGACTTTTTTTCCCCCCACGAACCTTCTGAGCTGATAATGGAAAGCTGCCCCTTATAACGTGTCAAACTTCAATGACCACCTCTTGTTTTCGCTCAGAAATGTATCTGCGGTATCGTCAATGGGCACGCTGCTCTCCTGTCCCCTCCCCATCCTAAATAAACTGCTTCAGCAGCTCTCCTGCGCCAATTCTGCCAGTTCTGAGTCATCCATACATTTCTGTTTTGTTCCTTCCTCGTGTTTTTGCACACCACGTTTCCCACCGTTCCCACCTACTCAACATCTGCTTTCATGTGACCTCTCATATCCTGATAAATTCATTAATGTTAAGCTTGCTCCACGCCACCATCAAAATCTCACTTTATTTAATGTGAAGTCCTGTGTTTAGTCAGGTGACTCAATGGCCTTTACAGTCCTTGGGAGTACCTTGAAGTAATTTCTGCTCCAGCAAAAATGTTCTCCCAGTAATCTCAGCTTCCCTCGCAGAGGTAAAATACAGGTGATATCTTGAGGGCAATCTGTAACTACAGTCACACTGACAGTAATGGTGCATGGTTGCAGCTCTGGGGAAGGACTGGGGTACACAAGACTGACAAGAGAAATCAGAAATGAAGGCAAATCTTTTGCAATCTCTTTTCCCTTTCCTCTCCAATATTCTTCACATGAAGGCACTGGAAAGGCTCCTACTGTAAAAGCACTCCTACAAAAACAGCAACAAAAAAAAAAATGTTGTTTGCTAGGAAAGTGGTAAATATGTGAGCAATCATCCTCCTTTTTCTGCAGCCGTACGTGCTGTCTTATTAATGGGCCGTGAAGGCTGAGGAGGAGGTAACTCATCAGCCATTATCCATCGGGTAGGGGGGGGAGTTGCAAATTAGTTGCTCGTGCCAGTTTAGTTTTCTTTTTTGACACTAACAGATAAATTTGCCTTCATATGGCATGATTCCTGCAAGGATCGAGTAGAAACCACATCAGGGGCTGCGCTGGTGGCTCACTGCCCTCCTGCGTTGCCTCGAGATTTCTGGAGGTGAAAATGCTGCTCTGGCCTCAGGTGCCTTTGCTGTAACCCAGCAGAAGAGCACTGAGTTGTGAGGATGACTGCTCCTGAGAACAGTTGGTTTGGAGAATTTGGATGGTTGAAACACGTGAACTGAGAAGATATATCCCAATCTGTTGGAAGAGACTTTACGATGGCCTCTGGCTTTTTGGCATCTTGTCAGCCTTGGCCTGGTGATCAATCTGATGGCCACGGAGCTGCTGGGAGACGATGACAGCATTTCCTTCACTGCCTCCTTTCCTTGCACTGCAGGCTTCAGCACTCTCCTCGCCTGCTTGTCTGTGCTCAGGACCTTGTGCACTTCCTGAACTTGCACACGCGATTGATTTCTCTGGTCGAAAGAAGAGCGTGCCTTTGTCTGCCCTTACGTGCACACACGCGGTTTGTTTGGGTTAACGCACAGCGATCGGCATTTTGTACCGATCTCTTTGAAGCATTTCCTCTCCAAAGGAATAATAATGAAAAAAACCCCAACCAAACAGAAAAGCGAAAAAACCCCAAATGCTAAATTGGTCGACTGTTTTGGAACAGTTGCCAAAAGAAATCAATGCTGAGCCTGGGAAAGCTGTAAAATTCTTTCCTGGGTTTTTATTAGTAGGAGAGAAGTGACACACACTAGGTTTGGTCACTCAGACACTGTTCAAAGTCCAAATTGGAAAAAAAAAAAGTTATTTCAGCTTGGGTGTTCTTGACGGTTTGCAGATGTGTAACAGTGCATAGATATTCAGCTGTGGGGTAGGCTGCAGGCCCCCTTAATTGCAAAGAATAAATTACCAATCCCTCATCCTCGACTGAGGATTCTGAAACTGAGCAGTCGCTGTGGTGGCTTTGCCTTACTTCCTTGCCAAATGTTACATCTCCTCATGAAGGATTTTGAAATGTCAGCAGTATAAGAGAAAATAATATACCTTTTCCTATATGTGATATTGCACACCTGTTACTGCCTGGTGGGGGAGGTACAGTAGAAGGTTTGTTTTTTCTTAAAAAATACATTTCCCCCCCCTCACAAAATGTTCCTTATGAAGTCAGCCTTGACAGATCTTTATTAGACTGTAGTTATTATTTTTTTATTAACATTGATATTGTAGGGGTTTTTATTTCTTTTTAGAGTAAATTGGAGGGTGGGGGATTGTTTATGTTCAGTCCATTTAATGAGTTACCTGAAACTGTTTTGTAGTGAAGACTTAACAGAAAGCAGTAGTGTTGTATTGTTCATTGAATCTCAAGAGTTTTGTTTTTTTCTTCTTTTTCCCTTCATTTTCCTGCTGATGGCTGTGACTGTGCTGAAACCATGGACTTCACAAACTGGATGAATGGCTGCCTCCTGGAATATGGATAATTTTGGTGAGTCTGCAAAATGAGTTTCACTTACTTCTGCTTGCTTGGGAGAAAGAGGAAGTATGTTCTATATTGGAAGTTGTGCTTGATGAAAGCTGAGGCTGTTTTTGCAGTGCTGGTTTTGTCAAAGCAACAGGCCAAGCTTACCGAATTTCAACTTATTTTTGATGGAGTGGGTTTTTTGTCTTATTCTGTTTTATCGCTGGCAAAGGTGAAGGAATTAACACGCACTGGAATAATTTGAAATAGTGTCATGTTATGAGATTGAGTGTTATTGCCTTTGTAATAATTTTTAAATTACTTTTCTGTAAGACATACTGTGAAGCAACAGCTTAGAACATTTTAATTTTTCTTTTCTGGCTTATTCAGTTGTTTCTGCAAATAGTTCAGACAGAGGATGATTAATTCATTGGATGGCTTTTTAGAAAAGCACTGTGTCGTTCTCCTTACTGCTCCTAATACTGGCGTTGCCTGTGGTGTGAACTTTTAAAAGATGATGTGTTGATGGTGTGTTTGCATTAAATATTGTAGAAGAGTTTTCCATGAAAAGGTCTTCCATCCCAAGTAGTCCCTGGTGAGGTTCCTTTTTTTAAAAATAAAATTTAAAAAGCACAAAGCTCTGTCAGGGTCATGCTCTTTCCTTGGCTGCAGACGCCTGACCTGCAGAATATTCATCTGGGGGAATCTGCTGTTGCTCCCTGAGGAGGAGGTTTTGGCACTTTGGGCTTTACTGTCAATAAAGGTGACTGGACAGCTGCAGGGAAAACATTTGCTTTGACTATATCAACCTGGAGATCTGCTCCAGGAGCAGGGTTGGAGGTGGTAGTATTTACCCAGTGTTGTCTGTAGGAGTAAAAAAGCTGCCTCTGAGCACTGACGGGAGGTGGTTGGCAGCTTAGCAGCCTGGGATTTATCTCTGAGCTATTTAGACCTAGCAGGAGTGACTCGTTACTACTAATAGGTTTAATTAGGGAAAACAACTTGCTTCACCTCTCGCTTGTGTGGTGACAGCCTCATTTATGCACAGCCTTAAGTTTTGAGGGACAAGACAAATGTGATTTGGGAGCGGGGTTGGCTGCCTGTCCTGCCCCAGAATGAAGCGAGTGCTCCCGGTGTGGTGATGGCCCTATCCCGGGTGAGGCGTGGGAGTGAGCATAGGGCTGGCACTGGCTACTTGCTGACAGATTGTGGCTGGGTTTAGCTCTACACACCCCTTCGGAGGGGAGGGGGGAAGGTTGGCATTGGCTCTCTTTCCCTCTCCTCCTCCTTTTTCAGTCTCTTGAGTGCGCACAGTCTGTGTCACCTGCATTCTTGCGCCGGTGCAAAGAGCCCGAGACCAAAAGATGGATCTCAAACTTAAGAGTTTCTTATCAGGGACAGATTTAGAGAAAATTTGAGATAGAGCCTGATATTTTACTTTTGAGCATTTCTGAAGTATTGTTGCTTAATCCTTTTTATTGATCCATAGCTTATGCCTGAAAGCTGTTGTCTCAGGGCAATTTCCAGAGTCCTGGAGGATAACGGCATTAATCACATATCTTATGACCTTTCAGGCAGGATGAACATTTGTTGCGCTGCTGCATTTGCCTCCTCTCTTAGTTCCGTTTACGTCTTTTATTCCTCAGCCGTGAGGCTTAGGAGAGCAGTTAAGAAGCCCTCTGCATGACTGGTACATGGTAATTTGGTGACTGAGTAGCAGTAAGGTCTGTAAGGCGACTGCTGCTTTGGATTGCTGTCCTTTGATGTGCTAAGGAGCCTTGAGGAGCCTGAAAGAGCAATAGCTTCTGGGCCCAGGAAGCAATGCATATTTACTGTGATGGACACACCGCTCAGAACTCTTTGAGTCCAAAAAGGAGCGGAGTACATTCCTCATAGCTTTGTTCCAGCATGTATCTTGCTTTTTTGGCCTGTTTTGTAATCTACATGAAAAATTGGCTCTCATGTTGCACCTATATAAAGAGATGCTTCTTCGATATCTGGAAGTGCAGTAATGAGTGCTGAAGTGCTGCCATCACCATGGCACATCAGGGAAAGTTTGATGTGATCACATGGATGAGCGTTTCCACCCAAGTTTTATTCTTAGATTTGTTTTTCACTTTCACTCTGATTTGGTTATATTTGAATTTTTGGCAAATGCTGTTAGCAAAGTTAAAATCTGAAACAGCAATCTAAATCACAGAGCAAAGTGTACTTTGCATAAACAGATAAATAGCAGAGCTGAAAGTATAAGGAGTGATTTCTTTTCACTAAAAGAGTGACATCATTCCAAGCTCTTCTCAGTGGTGGAAGGCCAAGAGACAGTGGGTACCAGTTGAAATGAGAGAAGTTCACACTGGTTACAAGGGTGAAATGTTTTCATTCTGAGGACAGACAGCTGGATAGGGGCACAGGTTGCCTGGGGAGGCCGTGCAGTCTCCATCCTTTGGAGATTTCAGGACCTGAGTGAACAAAGCCCTGAGCTGGATCTCACCGCTGACTCTACTTGGAGCAGAAGCCTGGACCAGAGACCTCTTGAGGTCCCTCTTGGACTGAATTATCTTGTGATCCATTAAAAAACACTTGAATTTAGAGGGATCTTTATGCTGGGAAAAAGAGTAAAGCTGGAAGCGTTAAGTGGCATGGTCGTGGAGGGTGTTGTGATGAGAGCAAGCTGGTGGTGGCTGCTGTAAGATGAAAAGGGACGTAGCATCTGGCCAGGCTCGTTCTGGAGTGCTGTCTGGGGCTGTCTGTGAACGTTCGTTGCTTTTGGTTTTTAATTGAGCAAAGCAATTAAAACCTGACGCTGCTTCTGAAGAAGCTGTATGCTGCTTGTTTTATGCCAATGGTAGCTGTATAACTAGTCTCTAAAATTTTGGAAATAATCAGTTGTCTTTTGTTTATATTGGTTAACACACCACTTACCTTGTGCGAGGAGACTTCAGGAGAAGTCAATTCTTCATGCAGAAGACTGCCAGTCTTTCAGGGATTTTTTGTTTAGTGGGTTTTGGTTTTTGTTTGTTTTTTTGGTTTTTTTTTTAGAGATTGATATGTGGCTGTTTGCAGTCCTTCAGAAATTGTGTGGGAGTGCAAATAGGAGGCGGATGAAAATCTGTGGGTTGATCAGACTGAACGTGAGCCAGCTCCCCGAAGTGATGTAGGTGCTTATGGGTGGTTATGTGAAGCTAAACAGTGCTTCTGGAGAGGGGAGAAGAGAGAAGCAGTCAAGGGACTGACACAACCTTGCAGGATGAAGCAGGTGAACCTGGAAAGAGGAGTGTGGATGTGTCAGAGATGACCACAGCACCTCTGGAGGACCAAAGCACTGCTAATGGTTTACACAACCCTCCAAGTGTGTTTTCCTCCGTGTTTTCAGGAAGATGACCTGTGACACTGGAGTTAGTCTGGCAAACAGAAAATGTACAAAATGCACTATTAGTAGGATATGCCTTGTGAATGTGCAAGTGAATGAATTTTAGTGTTTAACTCAATCTCAGTTCTTCTGTCGTAATTATGGTTTTGGTTTTTTGCTTGATTTTTGTTTCTCCTGGAAGGGCATTAGTTTAACTTAACAGATTGACTTTCCTCCTTTGTGTTTAGAGACAATAGAGATGAATATGGAAAGCAACAGTTAATAACTCCAAATGGGATTTTTAAACTTTTTGCTTATTTTTGCACTTTTTTAACCACTATTCCATCTGCTTCCACCCACATACTTAGTGAACTGTCATTCTTGCCAGTCATGCCCCAGCTGTGATGGCATGTGGGCAGTGGGTGAGCTCCCAGCAAGGCCAGAGTTTTGTCCCTTCCGTGTTCTGAGGCTGAAAGCTATCAGGATTATTGCTGTGAGAAACTGGGAGCTTTATATTTTAGGCCTAACTTTACCCTGTTTGTAACCACGCTGCTCCATGTGTCTGCACAGTGCCTGTTTCCAGAGTTACATTTGTGTAACTGTAGTGGCTTTGTGTCCACTTTCCCTCCAGCGTCAGATACTACACTGGGTAATTTGCCTTTTCTTTTAATTTCTTTTATACATATGCAAAGCCTTTGTATTTGTTCTTCTCTGTTTTTTTCACGTAGCTGGTTATTTTCAGCTGTTGCATGGATAATAGTGCTGATGAACAAGTATTTAGTCTGACACATAAAAGCATAGCCGTAAAGAAAATGAAGCAGGGAAAATTACAGTGGCAAAGGTTCCTAAATTATAGGTGTACAGGAAGATTGTGATAAGGAAGTAGTTAAACATTACTGTTTAGTCAAACCTACAACTGTGGCTGGTATTTCGATTGTCTCCTCCTTTTGCTGACACTTAATTTGTGTGGTTGGTGAGATACTCTTCCTGCTAATAAAGTCCCTGTTTTATTGAACCAGAAGCTCGTGGAAGTACATGGGCATGTTCTCCCAGATGGTTTTAGGTCAAGTGTCAAACAATTGCTAATTATTTTCAGATTTACTTGTAAAGGAAACGTTAGGTGCTTGCTATTAGGTGCTTACCCACTATTAAAAAAAAAAAAAAAAGGCAAAACCAAGACACAAATCAATCTTCCCATCTGGGAGCGGATACGTGTCCAGTTTAGATACACTGGAAGGCAAACACAATGTAATGGGACTGAACCAGGATATTCACAGACTGAAGTATTAATGTTTGAGCTGGCTGTGTGCTTGCTACAGCTGCAAAGCCCATTGCTTTTATGGCTGCAGTATGTTTGCTCACAAGCCCCAGCTCTGACAAACAGATGTGATCATCGTCCTGTGCGTGCTCTTTGTGGGGTCGAGCGGTCACTTGTCAGCGTGGTGGTGAGCACAAGCCATGATCTCCTAGCAGCAGCTCTCATGTTTGAAGAGCTTTGCTCGGTTTTAGGGCATCCCAGCAGTAATCTGCAAGACCCCAAAGACCAGCTTTCATCCACAAGGATGTGGGGCCAAGAAAATGTGCTGTGTAGGCCTTTCATGGAAATGAGGAGTGAGTAAGGGCCCTATATGGAGAAAGAAAACTTCCACTGATCATCACAGATACTGTATTTTCCCTTCTGGAAACAACCATTAGGATCTATGTTGGTGGTATGTAATAACTTCCCCTTGTCTCTCCTCCCAGCCAGTTCATAAAATGCCCTAAGGTAAACTGGGTTGCCGTGGTTAATTTTGTTTGCACAGGATGGATCACTGTTTGTGAGCAAGAGGTAGTTTTTGCTGGTAAAGATAACTGCCTTTGTACTTATCTTAACCTTGATGAAGCTATTACCATAGGTTTGCTAGAAAAAGAGCGAGGTGAAGGCAGTGGCCTGGACTGAGCAAAGGTTAAAGCAATCAGTGATAGCTTGGCCGTCAGCAGAATTGCATTGCTGGGAATCGGGTCTGAGGCTTTGCACAACTTTATTGTCTGCTCGGCTTCCAGCTGTTCCTGCAAGCATGTCCTTTGACAAGCTAAGGAAGGGCCAAGGGTTGTCTGCCTGCAATTTCTGCCTGCCCTTTGCATTGTGAGACCAGTCCAGAGTGGGGCCAAAATACTGCAGAACTGGCAGTTGTTTGTGGTGGAGCCCGAGATAAATGGATTTATCCAGTATCCGTGAGGCTGCTCGGTTTGGATCTTGGCAACTTGGCTCTATTTTTTTCTTTTCCTTTCTCACCAGAATAGTCGTACTGGGGTTCGGTGTTGTTGCCTTCCTATTTTTAACACCAAAGCTCACTTATCTCTAGTTGAATGTGTGGTATGTTTCATTGGAGAGAGGCGGCATTTTATCAAACGTCACAAATGAGCCTTCTTGCTAGGGCTGATTTGAACCAACTGAAAAAGGATTCTTCCTATTTAATTTTAATTTATATATGCAAAATTTTCATACTGTTGGAATCAGTGCAGTTTATTGTCAAATTAAAGAGATGTCAGCCCCGGCCATAGTTCTCTCAACCCAGCATTATGTTTGTGATATGGCATTACAAAAATCCACGTGTGCCTAATTTATTTCAAGTATTGTGGGTGTTGTACACCAAACTAATATCTCTGTAGAGGAATAAAAATTCCTTTGCAGTTGCCTGGTATTAAAGGCTGTCCCTTTATGCAGAGCTATAATTGCTGGATGGTATATCTTTTTGCATTAAGGGCAGTCATTGCAGCTGTTTGAGTCCTGTCATGTTTATGCATGACCAGATATCGCAATAGGCTGTAAGAGTTTGCTGCAAGGAGAGCTTTCATTTTTCAGTCTTGGGAGGTGGGCTCCATCTAGTGTTTAATTTAAAGATTAGACTCCAGTTCCTTTTCTTAAACGCCCTTGCAGCGTGGATAAAGGACACAGAGGAGGAATTGTGGTAGGCATTGCTTTCTCTGACGATTATCTAGAGTGAGACTTTTTCCAGTGCAGTCAGTATGGGAATGGCAACCTGAAACACTGCATCTGTTTTACACGTGCACAGGAAGCTAAAATAATTCTCTTATGAAATAGCACATGGATAAAAAGAAATTAAACCAGCATGGCAATGATGTGATCCTGGAACATTTTGTGGTTCGTTCCTATATATACTCTGAGTGTTTGATGTGGCGTGTTGGAAACCAGCCTGTTCGCCTATAAAATCAAAATTAGAAAGCTAATTGTGGGGTTCTTTTAAGAAGTAATGAATTTTGAAATGTGTATTGAGTATTAATATCCAGTCAACAGAATATCTTCCAATATGTAATGCTTCTCTAAAGAAGTGTCTTAGATTCCAACCTTTATTTTTATTGTTTTCTCAGTATTTCGGTTTTTGTAATATTTAACCCTCTGTCAAATGCTACTTAATTTTTTTTTTATTAAAAGGGATATCACATTCTGAACTATTTTTATCTAGAATAGAAAAGTATTTGATAATCTATCATGTCTCCAGTGCACTGATAATAAGTGCTGTGAAACAGAGACAAGAAGCACCAATAAGAATCTTTTTTTTGTTTTTTGAAACTGGAACAGCTTGAGAAAGTTTTTAAATACTTAAGGCTGAATACAGATTTACTTTCTACACTCCATACTGAAGAAGCAGGAACTTGGAATATATAGTTAAGAGGGCACAACAGCACACCTGCAGAGAGGAAAACCTGGGCTGTCTGAGGACTGTTTAGTTATTAGTACAGTGCGGTTTTGTCTGGTTGTGATTTTGCCCTCTCCTTAAGGGGACATTTGAGGCCACTTAAACAGGCTTTCACCCTGAGCAGTCTGGCACTTTGCAGCACTTTGAGACCGATGAGGAAAGAGGCAGGTGGGCATCATGGCTGGGCTGAGTGTGACTGCACACCTGAGCCACCAGCCCCTCCCTCCCCGCCTGCATGGGGGTGTTGCAGACCTCAGAGACACAGAGAGGTTGTGAGTGTTGCCCTCACGTTGCTTACACTGAGGGCTGCAGAGCTGCCTGCCCTTGCAAGGTGGAGGAGATCCCCCACACAAATCCCCAGACAGCTCTTGGCTCATTTTCCGCCCGTTGCCTGAGAAGTGTGCAGCAGAGGCTGGGATCCAGGCCTGAGTCATTGGCAAAGAGCCTGTTGTTGTTTCATCTGTAAAATATTTGGGGTCTGGGCTTTCCAGTTGACACTTGTGAGGTGAGCGTGGACAAAATTAATGGGAAACATCTGGTGCCAGGAGGGAGGGGCGAGATGGTACCTTGGCCACATGAAAATGGGGAGCTGTTGTGGTGAGGTGCTGGGCTGCCCACGTGTCTGCAGTGCTGGGGAAAGGATCAGGAGCCATGGCTGAAGAGGACAGCCATGGAAGTGGGATATGGGTGGTGAAACCCCCCTGAGCATGGGGCACCACTGCCAAGCCTTGGAGCCTCCTAGTGTTGGGCTGTGCTGGTTCCACTTGGCTAAGGAAGGCAGCCAGTGGGGGAGGGGCTTAAGTGCATCTACATACACACACTTTCTTGGCAGCTCATAATTTGTTGTTGTTGTTGTTGCTTTTGTTGCTTTTTTTTTGTTTTGTTTAGGTTTTGAGACACTTGTGTACTTGGCAACCTCTAGATTTCCCATGTAGGTGTAAACTCAGTCTCTCAACCCCACAAGGGATGATGGCATCAGAGTAGACACCTGGATTTCTTTGACTATTAAATGCCGTCTTCTGTAGGAAAACAAAAAACCAAGCCAACATTTCTTTATCTGTTAAATTTTTAAAAAATTTAAAATACCCCACTGTTGAATCCAGTTTACTTTTCCAAGTTACTTAATTTCACACTTCTAGAGTGGACAATGAAAGCAAACATGTTTGTGGCACTTGAGGCTTCTGGGTCTTATGGTGATCCAGTAGATCACTACATATTTTGTGGTTTTTGTGTTTATTAGTTACCTATGTAGAAGCTGTGGTTATGCGTCAATCTCTAAAAAAAAGTTGGAAATATCTCTGTTTCCCTTAAATCATTTTGTCACTTTAAACAACGAAATTTGGGCCAAATCTAAACTACTGCTGTACCATTAAAATGTGTTTGTAAAATTGCAGACCAAAAGGGCAAGGCAGTATTTTTTGGTTTTAGGTCTGTCATCAACTCAAACGTTGCACCACACACAAATGCCCTTTGCATGGTAACCAACTCCTCATTTCAAGCTATGGCTGAAATTGACCACAAAGGTCCTACAGGTGGCTTTTGTTGTCACCCACCAGGTAACAGGACGGGACACTTCACTCAAACTGTTGCTTTGAATCTGTGAGAGGTGAGCTGTGAACTCACTATGCTCGTCAGGTCCAACACTGCTGAGATTGTGGTGGTGGTGTCTCATGGCCAAGGGAGATGGTTTGCTGCTGACAAGAGAGAGAAGGTCCCAAAATAGTTGTCCTTGTCCCCCAACATGGCCTCATGACACAACTGCACCAGTAATTCATGGTTGGGTCCAAGACAGTATATGGTAGAGTTGTATGGAGGAGGGAAAAACCTCAGAAAGGCTGGATTTGGTCATGATGCTGAACAGCAGGTAACGTGGTGGGGGCACCAGGGGAAGCTTGTAAGTACTGTGTGTTTCTACATCCACCAGCTCCCTCTGCTGAGCATAGAAGAGACTGAAGGAGCAAAGCAAATGCCAGACAGTCCCTTTGCACTGCAATGTGGCAAAATTGAGGGTAATCTAGAAGAGAGATGCTTTGCTGGTTTTGGGAGAGCTGCTGCAGAGTTTGTGACAGGAATTGAAAAGGAAAGCAAAATCTTGAGAACATGAGGTTGGAAAGGTGGCTGTGGTACATGAAAATTGGGTTTGGATCTTTCTGATCATTCCTGTTGCGCTATTACAGAAGCAAAGTGCTGCAATAGAGCTGGAGTGGAAAAGAGCAGAAATAATTCTTGGTTTGAAGTAGTGCAGGTCATGAAGATGATGTAATTATTCCTAACCTATTTAACCTGAAAGAAAAAGAAAGCTATAAATAAAAGGGTTGAGAGGAAGAGGAGAAAGCATTTGACTATCTAGAAGACTTAACTGTTTTAGACTTGGTATCTCCAAGTAAAATTAAGGTATAAAATACTTTACCTTAAAAGAGAACAGGTAGATGATAGAGGTAGCAAATACGCAGTCACTGTGGAAGTAAATGCTAAGGGCAGACAGTTGGCATCAGCTAATTGATGTGTTGGGTAGTGTATTTTGAGAGAGAGAGAATACACTAATACATCAATTAACTAGATTAAGAGTGCTAAGATCCTTAATTTAGATCAGAGGTATTTTTAAGGTGTGTAGATGTGGCCCTTAGGGATGTGGTTTAGCAGTGGATTTGGCACTAGTAGGTTAACAGTTGGACTCTGTGGTCTTGGAGGTCTTTTCCAACACAAACCATTCTGCAATCAGCATTTCAGACCGTGGTGTGATCAAGTCCTGGCTATTAATGTTCCTCAGCATGGTGGGCACAGCACCTGTCTCACAGCAGATGTGTGGTCACCTCTCTCACACTTTTGTCCCTTTTTCCCCACACAAACTTGAGCCTGCTGGCCTGGGAGCTGGACCCAGCTAGCATCTGCAGTACTGCATTGGTTTTGGTTACGTGACCTGAACTCCTTTCTTGCTCTGCTGGGGACTGATGTCTTTGGTAGCTGCACAACCTCTTGGGTCTGTGCCGTGGTAGCATGTGACATCAGAAATTTATGAACCAGAAATGTGCTGCTAAAAGGACGTTCATTTAAACCAGAGGAAAAGAAATAGGGAAGGCAACTTTACTGTCCTGAGACTGAGAGGATTAGTTTCATGACCTAAACCATTGCTTTTATCATTAAATTTTCTTTTGAGTTGGGGAAGAGATGCTATCCTCCTCCTTCATAATGTGCCCATAAGAAATAATAGCAAACATCATTGTATTGTAGCTCTGCTCTCACAAGCTCGATGTTGTGATTACTTTTCATTTCTTCTGTGCTGATAAAGACATAAATGGTTTCTGAAGGAAAGCTCGCTCTAATTTGTAGACATGAAATTGGTACAAATTTGCCTCTTATTGCTGACGTCATTTCTTCTTTGTCTGACCTCATTCACCTGGCATTAAATTCACATTACTGTATCTCAGTTTAAAAATTGCCCCAGCTAATAGAGAAAAACCTTTACTTTAAGTGTTTTGTTGGCTTGATCTAATCTATGTCCTTAATGTCAGCTGTGGGCCTGGATCCAGCTCTTCAGTGCTGACAAGTGCCTTTTAACGTCATTTATTTATTATGGGGAAAACAATTTAAAAGCTTAGTTATTAAAGCCACTTTTTATAGGGGAAAGTAATGAAATTGCCCGGTCTGAAGACAGAAGTTACACAACTTAATACATAGTCTTAAATAGCGTTATTAAAGCCAAATGCACACAATTAAAATCATTCCAGGTTTATTTTGTTATAAAACCCAAGCACAGTGCCTTCTGAAATGACACTTTGTAATGCAATGGCCAAAAGTTGCCGCTCTGCCCGCAGCGCAGTTTGCGGGTTACGCGTAATCCAGGTTTTATTAGTTTGCTATGCCAGACTGCCTGCCCTTGCACTGAGTCCCTTGTGCTCGAAGCCCGAGCATGTTTGCAGCTATTCTCCTTACCAAAGTTGGCACGAGGTTAATTGGAGTTATTTGGGAGCTGATTGCTGTGTAAATAGCAATATAAAACTAGATTGAGCTGGAATACGCGATAGCATTTGTAAAGGTTTTATCCTTCTTCTCAAATTTCTGCTCGGCTCTGAAGTTATAAGGGTGCAACACATACCTAAAAGTCTTTGATCCTAGGAAAACTGGGAGGTGAGCTAAATTTGTGAATTAAAACATACATGTCCTTTCATATCAAAAAAATTTTTATAATTTTTTTTTTTTTTAGAATGCACAATACAATGTTGGATTCATGAAAGTTTGTTTCTCTTGATAACTTTGATTAAGGGAAGAGTTGACAACTAGTCAACTGGTGTGTAAGAGAAAGTGTTGAATTAATGTTCTAAAAAGAGAAGAAGAGTTTCATTAATTCCAGAGATGATTTCACTTTTTGTTTGATTTAATTGCTTTCTTGCTTTGATTTTCATTAGCATGCAAATATTTCTTCCTTGCTGTGCTGAATGTTGAAAAAGATAAAATAAAGCAAAATACAAAGAGAAGCGATGAAGACAAATCTTTTTCTTCCAAAGGAAAATGTAAATGTTATCAGTACTAGGAGAAATAATAAAAAAAAAAAAATATGCTTCTCAGAAAAGTGCAATAATCAGAGTTTTGAATATTTCAAGAACAATTTTGTCATTACATCAAAATAGCTCAATCAGAGCAGGAAAAATGCAGTATTGATAAATGATGATGCCACCAAGTGAGATATTTCAGGTGGTATTGTCACCAAAGTGCATTTATAGAACTCCCAGGAGCTAATCAATACTAGACTGCGCAGGAGTGGTGACTTTCCTGGCTGGGCTTATTTTACCTGCTGTATTTCAATGCGTTTATTTTTTAATAGAAAATAAACCATCACTTCTGGGATATTTGGAAATGAGAGCTTTGACACCCATTATGAAATACACTGCTATTTCTTTTTTCTGGATGAAGGTGGGGGGTGAAAAAAAGCATAAGAAAACTCCGATTGGTTTAGATCTTCTGATAGTGATCTAAAAAAAAGGCTTCTTGTGTGAGGGAATCACTTCATTTCTTCCTGACCTGTGTTGAATCCTAATATCTGTCATTTTATTGTTGAGAGAAAATAGTCCTTTAACTTTTTTACAGAGGAAATGTTCCTTGGAAAATCTCTGGCTGCGCTACCTCTCAGATCAGCCTGTTTGATAGCTTCATACATATGTTGTAGTAGGAATTTGATGGCTTCACATATAAAATTTTGTGTTGCTGATGTTAAACTGGTACTACTCTTTATATAAAATTTTTAAAATGGCTTGCTGCAAAATTTCCAGCTTAAAACAAGAAAAATGGAAAAAACCCTGTTGCTTGAAGCCTGATGGCAAGAAGGTAGGTGAGAGAAGGGTGTGTGCATTGCGAGGGGTTGCAGTCTGAAGGTGAAGCAGAAGGTGCAGAGGCCAGCACGGAGTTAAATTAGGCAGTGTTCATGCACGTACTCCACATTTGCTTAAAACAGGGTATGTGAGTGGTCTCAATGTCAAAAGGCCCTCTTATATGCTTGAGTTTAAGTGAATTTATAATTGTTGGATTATTAGGAAGAAATTCTTCACTGTGAAAATGTTGAGGCAGTGGC
Organism: Mohoua ochrocephala; assembly: GCA_013398855.1. NCBI lineage: Eukaryota > Metazoa > Chordata > Aves > Passeriformes > Acanthizidae > Mohoua > Mohoua ochrocephala. The sequence goes on from VZTA01020584.1 coordinate 221,450, forward strand.
ACAGGTTGCCCAGAGGAGCTGTGGATGTCCCATCCCTGGAAGTGTTCAAGGCCAGGTTGGATAAAGTTTTGAGCAACCTTGTCTAGTGGAAGATGTCCCTGCCCATGGCAGGGAGGGTTGGAACTGGATGATCTTTAAGGTCCCCTCCAACCCAAACCATTCTGTGATTCTCTGGTTATATCCCAAGCTGTCTTGGAAAAATATTGCTTCTAATAAATTCTTACTGCTTGAAATAGCAAAGAAAATTTTTAAACCACCTATTCTACTATTAGAAAAAGGAAATAATGAGACAGAAATTGAGAACTCTTTTATTGACAAATGCAGTCTCTCTTCCTGAAGTGTACCTGTAAGTCCTTAATGGGGATTCCCCAAGCAGTCCTGCTGTGGTTTTACCCGACCTGTTGTTTTGTTACAACACTCAGACGCACTTTTCCCTCCCCACTGCATGCAGATGTCTCCTTTGGATCTTCCCCTTGTTTCATGATTAAGTGCTCCTGACCTCCACTTGCTGTTGTGCTTGGTGCTTCCCCAGTGTGTCCAGCTCTAGCTGTCCTTCCATGCCCTCCTGTCATGCTGCAGGAAGCCCAGGTGCCCCTCATGAAGCTCTCCTGGGCTCTGGCAGGGCTCTGCCTATCGTCTCAGCCCTGGGCCACTCGGATCCCCCCTCACTGCCAACTTCATCCCATTGTACCCCGCCTTTGCTGGCCCTGGGCAGCTGCGTGGGGTGCTGTGCTGCCGAGGCTGGTGACTCTCTTTGCACAGACTCACAAGTGGCTGGATGGTTTCCCATTCTTCCCTTGTATCCCACTTTTCCTAATTTAAATGCTATGTTCGCATTTACCAGCTCTTTTCATTTCCCTCCTGCTCTGGTTTTTGTGGCTCTCCTAAAGCTGAAGCAGAGGGCTGCAGAGCCACTGGAACTTTCTGACTGGGATCAGAATGGAAACACAGGGCCCTGGACCCCAGGAGCAGCATTGGAAAGCTTGTTTCTGTTTGGATCCCTTACCAGGACAAATCTTTTGAACTGCATTAAAGTTTTAAAAAAATGAGCTTCCCTCTAAAAGCCTTGCATTTTCTGATGGTTACAGGCTGAGAACTGATTTGGAAGTGTCCCAGAAGTGGAGCCATTTGGCTTGCTGTTGCTATCTAGAGTGGTCACCAAAGACAGCTTTTGCTTTTTAACCTCTACAAAATGTTCCCTGCCCGTAATTAATGTCCGATGCCAACCTTAGATATGTACACAGTGCCTCGTGGGGAGAAGAAAATCACTGCAATGAAGTTAACATTTTAGCTACTGATGTGTACTTTCCAAATGTTCATATTTACTGGAAGAAATTTTAATTATTTCATTTTAATGCAGTTAGATTTGTTCTTATGTCAGGCACAGATGAATCAGTAGTTTTCTGGCTCATCACATTTATTCTGTAAATATTTTTTTAAATTATTTCAGGTCCCCTGAACTTTTGAATATGAATACACTGAATTCCAGTGGGTTAACTATTTTTATTTTCATTTTGCACATACAACATGTTAGATAAATGCTCCTTTCATCCATTGTGGGGTGCTATGTTTTGAGGTAAAAATTGTGTTTTGGCCAGCAACATAAAGATCTACTATGTATTGAATAAATATATCACAACTGCTGGTGAAAACATCCTCCCCTTGCACTTCCCCATGATGTGCTGCTGCTTGCTCCCATGCTAGTTGCCTTCTGGAGATTTTCCTTCTAACCATGGTTAAATGGCAGCCTGGAGATGGCCCAGGTTTTGTCGTCACCATTGAGGGGAATAGTGCTAAAGTGCTGCAGAATGCATGTGGCGGATAGTGCACAACCACTCTGACTCTTCAGGATAAATTAATTTTCTCCCCCTCTGGTATCGTGCTTTTAGCCTGGAGCTCTGCCAGTCCAGCAGGAGAGTATCCTTCTCTCGACTCTTTCCTGCCATCACCATCTCATGTTCATGGTCCGGTTCCCTTTCTCCCTCTCTCTGCAGTACTTCAGCTTTCACTTGGACATTTCTTCCAGATTGACAGTTCATAAAATACAGAGTAGCCCTCTTATCTTCTATGTTTTAGTCTTCTTTTTACCTATTAAACAATTTCTCTTGCCTGCTGTCTTTCTCTAGGTTCTCCTTTTCCACTGGCTCCTGTACAAAATATAGCCAGAAAAGGACTTTTATTATCTGTCAGCTTTTCAGACCAGTACCTCAAATTCATGAATGGTTCTTGTGAGCTTTTTATCTTTCTTAAAGCTCCCTTTTGTGGTGTCACTAAGAGAAAAGCAGTGACTGCTGATTACGGGCTTGCTGGGCATCCATGGGCTTCTCCTGCCTGCCCTGCTGTGTCCCAGGAACCAGCTCTGGCTCCGGTCCTATGCCTCAGTTGCAATCCCTGCCTCGAAGCAGCATTTGGGAGGGATGCAACTGCTGTTCCTTCCTACAGTGACATACCTCCTCCTGATAATGAAAGTAATATACCATTAACAGGCTCTTGTAAAGGAGAGAAAAGCATTTTGCAGTTATTAATCAAATCTAAACATCCTTACTTCCAACAGCAGGAGGTTGGGCTTTTATACTGAGAGATCTATTATCCTTTCTTTTACAAGGCAGAGAGAGATCTTTTCTGCACAGACTTTGCAGCTTCTTCCTTATGCTTTCCCTATCTGAGATGGGGTTCTTTGAGTCCAGTGATGATGATCACTGTTATTTTAGCCTTATTATTTATTTTTGCTAGAGCTTTGTGAGAGGTAAATTTCTCTCCCTTTGTGGTAGGTTGTACTTGGTATGGAGCTAAGAGACATCCCGTCTCTTTTTGTGAGTCTCTCAGAAGGTAAGAGTTCAACACAACCCGTTGGTAAGAGCAGCAGCAGTCGATGGACAAACACTATAGCAGCACACATCATTAAAAACGAAACCTAAAGCCCAACAACCAAAAAGTCTCCCAGAATTTACTGTTGGTGTTACCAGTATCCCATAGGATCCTGGGTGATGTCTGTGGCCTCTTCCCCAGCAGAGAAAAATTGTCTCTTAATGTCAACCGTCTGGGAAGACCATTGGAAGAGATTCCCCCTAGTTAATTATCTTCTTCAGCATCTTCTCAGCCTTTTTCTGAGTTGAATATGGAATCAAAAGCAGCTGTACAAGCAATTTTTAAAAAATATTGTATATGAGATGTTACTTTTGTCAAATAAACTGCATTATGCCTGTTGAAACCATTTTGGTGTTGTTTTTTTTTTTCCTTTTAACTTTCATGCAGTGAATTAAGTAACTTCTATAGAGATGGTTTGGAATTTTCCATGTAAGACTACATCTGTGTATACTAAATAATCGGCTTTAACAGGAATAGTTCTTCATTATACTGTTTAATGAATGATACCTTTAGATTCATATGCTTGAAAATTATTAATAAACAATGCAAAAATAAGTACTTTTCTGATGTATCAATTTGCTCACTTACAAGTAGTTTCTATAAGTCCATGTTTAAATGTGTTTTCCTATTTAGCCTACATTGTAGCAAGACATGTATTAACATATACCAAGAGGAAATGTAAACAAACATCAGCTCATAGAGTAAAAGTCCACGATATTTTAATTTTTAAAGCGTTCCTTCTTTCCTTTTTTTAGAAGTTTATGTAAGGCAATGCATGGCAGAGAGATCAGGGTATCTTATTTCCCCCTGAATCCTTCCCCCTGCCCTAAATTTATAAAACACTTGCACAGAGTTCAGCAGACAATTTGGCAATTACATTAGCAGAGGTGCTGCTCAGGTTTCTGCACTGCATTTGGCAGGGTCACCCATGGTGGCTGCAGAGGAGAGGGTGAACAGGGTGGCTGGTGGTCAGTGGCCCTGGCTATCATTGCTAAGGGATGGAGGGAGGAATGCTTTAGGAATGCCAAGTGAGTCCCAGGCGTTGGTGGCTTTGCAGGGGAAGGAAGCTGCTTTTATTCAACTCTGCAAACACTGCAGAGAGTCGTCGAAGTCTCTGAAGCTCAATAAGTTGTTTTAAAACTATTTAACTCTTGAGTGTGAATATTTGGTACAAATATAGCTGTTCAGATTAAAAAAAAAAAAAAAAAAGGGCGGCGATCTGTGTGCATTTTGTTCCTGAATTAGGTTTCCCACGATTAAGAGTTTTGTTCTCTTTCCTCATTTAGAAGTATTCCCCCACCCTTGTTGCAAGTGTAAATTGCTCTCCTGTAATGAGATCAATGGACCTTCACCGATTTACAGTAGTAGGGAATAATTTGGCTCATTACGCATTTGATGAGATACGATCTGTGGTTATCTTTGCATGCACAGATAGTAAAACATTAAGAACTAATAAAAAATGTCATATTCTCCAATACTGGGCTCTAGCTGTGTACACAGGGATATATTATTACATACCAGTGGAGGAAAAGTATCCATGGGTCAGCCCAGAATGGAGACTTTTGTCTACTTCCTACCTCTGTTGTGAAACTCTGCTTTGTCAGTCAGGGTGGATAGAGGCTCTGGTTTAATCTTGGGTTCAGGATATGTCCTGGCAAAGTGCAGCTGCTCTTTACACGGGCCTAACTGGAGGGTTTGATTGGGTTTTTTTGTCTAATGGAAGCACAAATCCTGATGAAGTCTCTTACAGTGGTACCAGGAGGATATTAAGGGTGATTGTTTTGAGTCACAATCAGGATTTAAAAATCAAACAAACCACCTCAAAATTGGTTGTTCCTGTAATTTGGCTGAGTAAGTAATCCATCACCCTTTGACAGCCAGCCCGCTGCAGGAAGGACTCTCACATTCCTGCAGGTTCGGTGCAGACCCTCAAAACCTGTACCCCTGGGACAGCTCTGGTGAGTGGTTTGTGCTGCCTGGCACTCTTGGTCCTTTGGGAGAAGGTTAAATGTGCTTTCTTAATTTTAATTTTTCTCCAAGGAATGTGTGTTGCAATGGTATTTTCTGTGATATTGATACGTGTTCCATCCCTGGCATTGGGAATTTTGGAAAGGGAAGTGAGAGTATAAGATAAAATTGTGAGATGTGAGGAATGCACTTTAAAAGCACTAATGCACCAATGTGAATTATGTGCAGGTCTTCTTCTGTAGTTTGTTTTAAGAGGTAAATAATTTTTGTTTCTCAGGTTTCTGCGTGTATCAAATTCACAATGTAGGAATGGGAATATTGCTGAAAACCTACTATTAAGACTTCTATTGAAAAGTAAATTTGAAAGAGATCTGCTGCTGGCCAGCTGGTTACTGCATGTTCTTTTCCAAGTACTTTGTAAAAACGTTTTGTTTCCTTACATGCAAATGTTTTCCCCCTCTATATAACACTCTGATGACTTAGATGATGATCTGGTTTATTCACGTCTTGAATGTTGACTGACATTTTTTCTAGACTGACTTTTTACCCTCTGCTATACACGTGGTGTTTTTACCAGACACACTAAGAGGAATGGGTATAAAATGTCTAAAGGGAACACCTTGAGCTTGTAACTTTCATCCTCACAGTGTAAAAATTCAGAGTGCATTGAGTTTTTCACAACGTGGGTGCCACTGATGAATAGGCTTGGGTTATCTCTGTTTTTAGTAATGGCAGAGCTCTTTACTAGGTTGGGTTTGGGTTTAGGTTTGGTTTGGTTTGAGGTTTTTTTTGGGGGGGGGAAGGGGTGGGCTGCGGTTGTTTTCAATGGAGAACGCTATCATGCTTATAGTACTAGAACATTTTACACACTTTGTGGGTTAGGAAGCACTCAGGAAAACAAAGATGGCTTTGGCGAGGTGGAACAATTCTCCAGCCTCCTGGAGAATTTAACCCTGCTCAGGAAGCTTGGGTTAAATTTCTAGGCTGTGCTTCTTTAAAGTTACTCTTTTCCTCCTCTGTTAGTGCTGATGACCAGATGGGAGGGTTTTGGCTGCTCAGTGAGGCCTTGCTGCTGTGAATCAGAGACATTCTCTGGCGGCAGGAACCACAGCTGGAATACCTGTAAGGGCATGGCAGTCCTTGGGGCTGCACGCCGTGGATGCTTCGTTTGGTTTATCCAGCAGCTGCTTTGAAATGAGGCGTAGCAGCGCTGGGGTCTGTGCACAGAGCAGGTGCCCGGGCTGTGGGGGGGGTTCCTGTACAAACCTCCTGTGCTCCAAATCCAACACTGACGTCTCTGTAAATCACAGACATTAACTGCCTTAAATTTTCCTCGATTTCATTGCTTCATCTGATGGGGGATGCAGAAGATTCCTCTTGTCTGCTGTCTCCAGAACCTTCCTCTGGTGTTCAGTCATGACACTTGACACAGTACAGCCCCCGTGTCCTCGGCATTGTGCTCCAGTGGTGCCCAAGTGGGGCAATGGTAGCAGTCTGAAGCAGGAAGGATTTGGGGTGCTGAAGGGATTTTGTGTGGCATGTTCTCTGAGTGGTGTTCACAGGGATGGGGCTTCAGTACCTTCTCTGATGTCACGGATTATTGCGGCGGAAAAGAGCTCCTGGGTAAGGTTCCCTAAGCGTAGTGCTTTTGAAACTTGAGCCTGTTTCTTCGAATTGTTCTCTGAAGCTACCCAAAAGCGAATGCAAATCTTTTTAATCTTTGGTAATAAGTGATGTGATCCAAAATATCACATGTTAATTTGGTGGCCGCATTTCTTCTTGTTCCTGAAAACTTCCCAAGCCAAGGCTGTGCTCTGAGCATGGTCTTGAAGTTCATCAGCCAGTTTTGGTACCTGCAGCTTAAATCTGTCATGGGGCTTCTCTTCTCAAGTACAGCAGAAAACAAAAACTGATCATATATGAGAATATGCAGAATAATATTAGGAAGTGAATAAACCGTGTTAAAAAATTTTAATAACTTTTGTAGGACCGTGGTCTTTATGATGCCTAAAGCTGTTATATTTTAAATCTTTTATGAGAATCTGTTTTTTTTTAAATTTTATTTTACATGTCTATCATTTCATGCTGTTTAAGATTTCACAAGTGACTATGCCCTGCTTCTGTGGAAAAAGTTAATAAGCTCCAGATGTGATTTCATTCTCTCCAGAGGTAAATTTAAACCTAGTAATTCCTTACAGGCTTTGAATCAGTCATTCTTCTTTTCTTTTCCTCAATACATAGCTGATGAATTACAAAACTAATTCAAACTTTGTTTTCCAGTTCTTTTCCTTTTCTGTTGGCAGCTGGCAATTCTTTTGCTGTGATGCATATCAAATCACAGCTCACTGAGGCTCCTCACAGGCAGGAGTGCAAAGCTCTCACATTGCCATGCTCCTCGGGGTTTACACCTTTGGGTTGAGAATGTGAAGTCATTGAAAACTGTTGATCTGAGAAGCCTTAGACAATTTTGATTTTGCTATTTAAAAAAAAAATGAATTCCCACCACCCCGACTTAGAAAGTCATTACTCTATTGCTGCTCTTTATGCCATTTGCACAACCTTTCGGAATAATTTACTTTAGAAAATTGTGCTGTGAGAGTCTTGACAAAATCAGATTGAAGGCTCAAATAACAAAGGCTGCAATTGTAATGTTCCTACAGCTAATGAAATGTAATTTAACAAGTCAGTTCAATAATTTGCCTCTAAACTCCAGAGTAAAGTTTCATTCAGTGACTGTCAAATTTAAGATACCCCAAGCCTCGCAGATAAAGCAAATACCCTGTTTATAGCCCCTTTACACTGGGAGCCAGGCTGCCAATGTGGAGCCCTGCCAGCTTGGGACAGATGAGAAACTGGCTCCCTACAGAGAGCATCAGATCTGTGCTTTTCACATCTAGTTTTTGACCCTGACATCCAATCCAGTAACCACAAGTTGAGCTGAGCTGCTAGCAAGCAGCAGCTTTTTTTTTTTCTTTTTATTTTTGTTCCACAGCAGAAACGTGTCAAGTACAAATAGTGAAGTTCATGTGCTGTTGTAGCAGCCCTCCTCACACCATTCTAGCAGAAGGTGAGATACTAAACGCAATCACACCAAAAACCCCCTGGGAAAGTAGCACAGGGTGCTTTGATGCTCTGGGAAATGGCAGAGGACGATGAGGAAGCAAAGCTGGCCAAAGCAGGGACACTGTTAAAGTGTTTTTTCGGACAAGCAGCACAACTGCAATGCCCTTGGTGTGTGAGGTGATTACATCCTAGCTGAGATCACCATCAACTGTTTGGTGTGGGGCCACACACTGGACCTTGGGAGAAGCCAGTCACATCATTTACTGGATCAATTCAATATTGTAGGAACATAGCATCCTACCACCAGTACATTGCTTCAGTGGCAATGGATGGATTGGATGGATGGATTTACCTTTCGTGAACTTTATACTTGAGAAACAATTCATTCTGCTTTGTGGGCAAAGTGTAATTAAACAAGAATCTCAGAGGGATGAATCAGCTAAATCCGTTCCTTTCTCCAGCTTCCTGCTTTTTCTTCAACTTCTGTGTCTAATATTAATTTGATTCTTTCAGAGACAGGCATTTTAATTGATTAAGTAGACCCTAGAGGTCTACTTAACGTTTTTAACAATATGTTCCTTAAAAAAAATCATCCATCAGCTTTGTGCTCTTCTCGGAGAGGGGAAAAGGAAACCTGTCAATTCTACATCCTTCACCTTGTTCCCCAGAAGATCCATCATTTCTTCTTGTTGCACATCTGGTTTAGTACTTCCTAGCTTGCGCTGATTTTTTGTGTGCCTTCAGAGGAGGGTAGTTAATATTCCCAGAAGTGATGATGCAAGAAACATACCCTGTTCCTTCTACGGGAAGTGGTTTGGGGGACCTTTTCTGATGAAAGCTCTGTGAACAGTTTGCTCTGCATTAATGGGGCTGCCTTTGAGAGCAGTGGGTACTGAGGGCTTCACTGACTGAGCAGGAGCCTCTCCGTCCTAGGCTTGGCCAGGAGCTGTTAAGAGCTGTGCTAGGATCCAGGTCTGGGTGGGCAGTCCTGCCAGGTGACCTTATGCTCCAAAGTGTTTTCCCTTGGTGAGCGTAAATGATTCCCATTCACCGTTACAGTGCCACGCAAAGCACTGAAGCTTTTAGGACTTAAGGTGAACCACAAAAAACTGCACTAGTGCACCAGGAGGGAACCCTGGGAAGCTGAGCAAAGAAAAATGCAGGGAACTGCACCTAGGAGGGAATAAGCACAGGCTGGGGGACAGCTGCCTCGGTAACAGGACTGCGGGAAAGGACCTACAGGTCCTTTTGGTGGACAAGCTGAACCTAAGTCAGCAGTGCAGGACAACAGCAGAATCACAGACCATAAAATCGTTTAGGTTGGAAAAGACCCTTTAGATTTTTAAGTCCAGCCCTAAACATAACACTGTAACACTGCCAAGTCCTACACTAAACCATGTCCATGGTTAAAAAAGAGCACAGATGGCATGTCAAGTCCCCCCTAGTCAGCAGTAGACAGGTTGTATCTGCAGTCCTGTACCCAGTTTTGGGTCCTGCTCCCACGGAAGAAAGGTTTTCCATTTCAGACTGAAGATTCTCAAGACAGCAAGGAGGCTGAAGGATGGACTGAAAGACCCAGAGAGGTGGGAATTGTGAATTTATGTATCCCAGAAAAGAAATTAATTGAAGGGGAATCTTATAAATATGGCCTCATCCTGAAAGCATGTGGCAGCAGACGGATTTCCTGCTAGGTGTAAATAACCAAATTTTGTGGTAAAGACCATCACATATCAGCACAGGTTACCCAGAGAGTATTCAGAGTCTTCATCCTTGAAGACATTCAGAACCTGACAGAACAAATGCTTGAGAAGTCTGATCTAACTTTGAAGTTAACCTTGCTTTCAGCAAGGAGGTAGGACTTGATGATTTTGAGGCTTCCTCCAGTCTTAATTATTCAATGATTCAATTAAAATCCTATGCTTTATGAACTCTTTTGATTTTTATCAGACTGCTAGTCAGGTGTTTCTCATGGAAAGTGTTTTTCAGCCCATAATTACTCCTGATTTGAAACACTACAGCTAACTCTTTTATCCAAAAAGAGTGTACGCCTCACCTGCAGGGGAAGAGAAGGGATTCGTTTTTTTTTTTTCCAGGCCAAAATTATCTTTACCTTGTTTTCAGGAATGAAAGGGTTATATATTGTTTTACCTATACTAGGGTTTTTCTCTGTTCTTTCTCAAAAGTTCTGTTGTTCTTGTGCTTTCAGGTAAAGCCTATTGGCTTGGCAGGGTGCATGGCTTTTTGGCAAGGCCGTACTGAGTGAAGTAATGCACAAAAGGTTTATCTTCAATGAGGATTTGAACAAGTTGGTAAGACTAGGCATGGATGGGAGGGAAGCCTCAGAGTAGAGAGTGTGATGAAGATCAGAAAGTGGGGGAAAAGAAGGAAGTAGGACAGAAACAAGTCAGGAGAAGGGGCTAAAGAGTGGTGTCTTTGCATTGTCCTCGGTAGGACTCGTTCAGTGGTGTGCTCAGAAGCTGGCCAGCCTCCTGTTTATATTCTGCAGAAGGGCTGTGATAAATAGGGCAAGGCAATGCAGGTGATGAAGTAGCAAGCTGGACTGGATTGATCCATTCAGTCCTATCCATTAACCCCTGAGTTCCCTAGTGAGGCCATTTCACTTACCTGAATTTTCCCTTTGCTGAGGTTTGAGCTGTGATCTGAGAATCTCAGTACAAAAATGATGAGCTGCAGCTGAAAAGTACTGGGATTGTGCTAGAAGATGCTCCGTGGTGTCAGCGCTCTTGCCTGGGTGGCACAAGTTGGGCATCCCAAACTGATGGATGCTTTTGACATTAACGTGTGCGGCTCAGTCCCCTGTGCGGAAAACGAGGCTGGAAAGATGGTGGTTATCAGTATTGATGGCTATTCTTGCAGGGCTCGTTTATCAGTGTTAAGCACCACAGGAAAGCAAGTGAGGAAATTGATAACTCTGTCTTCATGACTCAATTCCTTAAATACTCTTTACCTTTTTCAGTGGAAAAGGCAGCAGTTCCTTCCTGGCCAAAATAAAAAGAAGAAAGGGGAAAGTTGGACATAGGGCATCAGTAGAAGGCAACTTAATTCTGGCATTTCTAAGTATTGACTTGTATAATGCTAATGTATTCTGGTGGGTAATTTTACCTATAAAATTGTGCTCCTATTAGTTTTGCCAATTTTTTTTTTGTTGTAAGCATTGGCCCTAATGATTCCTCGGAAGCTTCTCAGTCTGCTTGCATTACTCAGCATTACTGATGTAAAAGGAGAAATCCAGCTTGTCCTGTCCAGTTCACTCGAAGAAAAGGTAAAATTGTCTTTCGGAGGCTGAGTGGACTTTTCTGCTGCACGGGTTTCCAACAGTTCTTTAACCTCAGTGATAGTGAATACATATTTCTTCTGAATTTTGGCTTCTGCTTGTGATACTGTTGGAGCCTTTATTTTTAGAGTTGCTATCTTTTCTCCTGCTGCCATATCTGTCTGCTGAGTGTTGCACTCCTGCCAAGTTACACTTGCTCTAGACACAACATAAACATAATTACATGTAAGACATGTGAAATCACTGTGAAAAGGGGGTTTGGTTTCAAAATAATTTCGCTTTAGTACTGTTTCTAGTCTTAATCCTGGCTGCCTAAAGCAAGGGTTACCTGTTGTTGATGTGTAAAGGGTATAGTGTGCATTAGCTCTTTTCACTGCCTGCAGTTCTACAAGATGCTACGAGAGAAGAATTAATAATGGGGCTTTATGTGTATTAATGGAAAAAAAATTGTTGTTATCATACTGACATCTGAAAGGGATCACTAAAACTGTGAAATAAATTGTGTCTGGGGGAAGAAAAAAAGAAAATATACGAGAAAAAGATTTTATCTTTCTTTAAAAAAAGGTGGTCCTAGTAGTAGATGGTCAGGAAAGGTTTTATTCATTGTCCCTTGAGGAGTGTCTTCAGCCCAAGTTCATTAGTGTTCTGGTTATTAAGGCTATCAGTAAACCACAAGGAAAATTTGGCCATGTTTTGAGAAAATAAAATATTTGTGATTGAGGACTCATTATTTTGATGCTAAGAAAAGAAAAAAAGGGGGAAAAAAACCAGCAAAACAAAAACCGCAAACAACTTTGTTGCACTGGCATTAGTTGAGAAAACGCCTGTTTTTAGTTAACTCTGAAGAGTAAAACTTTGAGGTTGAACTTGTGTAACATGCGTTACTTAAACATTGCTTTGATGATTTTTTTTTTTTTTTAAACTTGTGGCAGAGTCACAGAAACAGAACTGAATTGGTAATTTGGGTGAGTCCTGGTATCTGATCCAGTGCTGGTGCAGAAGGATGTAGCTGCACATCGCAGCCATTATAGGAACCGAGACCCACTGAAAACAAATTTTTATTAGGATCTAATGTAGCTGTTACACAAACACATATGCAGTTGATTTTAAAATTTAAAAAAAAAAATCGCTGAGAGACACAGAAGTAGTTGAATATAAGATGTTAATTTTATTCCTGTTTCTCTTCTGTGTGATGTAGGACGGTCTGATATCTGGTGAGACTAAAAAGGGTTTGATTCTCCTTTATCTAGATAGTCTTCTGCAGCTGGGAAATAAAAGTGGTGCCACAAGCAATGATGAAGGGAAGGAGTTGCATTAAGTAATTGCAAAGCAAGGCACGGATGAGCCCTAGTCCAGAAGACTCGGCTCTTGGAGAGGCTGCACAGTTCACGAGTGAAGTTCTTCTCTAGGACTCATTAGACTAAAACGAGCTCTAGAGAAGAGGCCCCAAACTACTCTGATCCTGAGTTGAGAGCCCAAGAAAATGTTCTACTACCCTTGACCACACGTGGAGCAGTGTCTGGCGTTGATTTAAAGCAAGGGAAAAAAAAAAAAGATTCCGTGGCTATTCGTGTGAATCTGTGAATAGTGGCAATGTTCTGCTGGCCTGAATAACTTTCAGGCTCATTTCTGAAGTTCCTGGCAGAGCAGCCCTGGAGCTGTGAGGTCTGCGCCCCACTCTTCCCTTCCTCTTCGCTCAGAGGCTGGTGGCAGCTCACGCCCTGCCTGTGCTCAGCCTGACATTGTGCAGAAAGGATGCTCTGTGCGCCTTCTCTCTGTGGTGGGGGACAAAAAATAAGCTTGGGAAAGAGGGATACACCAGACCATGTGTTTTGAAAGTTCTCCCCCGCAGGGAAGGATTGGTGTGGCTGGATTGGTGAAAACCCGGCCCTTCTGTGTCTGCTTGCTGCATGCCAAGATAAGATACAGTTGTGAAACGGAGCAACCTATTTGAAAACATTCCTCATTGTTAGAGAAAAACATGGGTATGAAAGAGGGAAAGACAGGGTTGTGATGTGGGTTGGTCGTGCTCTTGTAGCACCCATTTAAATTCCCATTTATATTTTCCTAATACTCTCATCTCCTTTTTGCCTCAGAGCTGTTTTAATTGAATTTGCTTGTTCTGCCTGCCATTTAGCTGTGAGCTGCCCTGACTAAAACCAGTTCCAATGCAATAACAAACCAAGCTGTTTCGCTAAATTTCCGGCATTAAAAGCAGCTGACCTTCATGTGCTGCGGGAAGAGTGGAGGGGGGGGTCTAGCGGGTCTGATGCTGAGAGATGCACACAGAATCAACTGCACACATAGCTTGGATGAGAAATTATTTAATTGCACTAACTGTCTGTATTAAACACAGTTGCTGTCTTTTTATGTGCGAATGTGTGTGTGTAATTTTCAAATATTGTCTGCATTTGAATTGAATTATCAAATGGGCTGTAATAGTAGGCTAGAATTCTTTTGGGATGAGTGTATATTTTGTAATAATTAGTTCATTACTAAGCATAATGTAGCTGTTTCTCTTGAGTGTACTTTTTTCATTTATTTAGAAAAAAGGTGTTTTAAAAAATTCTCCAACCAATACAGCATTGTTACCCTTGGATAAAACCCAAATAAAGGAATTGAGTTAGAAATGTACAGCTATTAAAAGTGTCTTTGTCTAGTTTGTAACACAGAGCAGTCAGACAATGCACCGTTTCTCTCTGACACTATATTTCTGTTGGTTTTGTCGGACTTGGCCACCAGGAATATCAGACTGCACAGGGCAGGGACATCCTTGCATCATTAAACTGACGAGCTTTCCCATCCTTTTCAACGGTGAGGACTTCACCCACTGGACTGCTGAGATTAGACCTCTTTGTTGCAGGGAGGAGTATCACGTTTGCTTATGCAAAGCTACTGTGGCAGATAGGATGGATAGAACAGACTTTATTATTTTTTTTTCCCCACCTGTGCTGCACTGGCGGGACTCCTGATAGTCTGCTTCAGGCTCTTGTTGAATGAGTGATAAGATTTTCAAACAGAGGTTTAGAAAGTCTCTGTTGTTTCTCGGTGGCTTGGTTGGAAAAGAATGCGTTGAGATAAGGGCTGTCAGTGCCGCCGGTGGGTAACCTATGTGCAAACAAGCAGGGAGGCGGCTTATTTGTGTGCTCTATAATGCTGCTTTAATTCTTAGTTTTACAAACAACCAGACTGCTCAGGCAGAGAAGCGTTCTTGTGAAACCCGATATAATTACTGGCTGCTGCCAGAGAGCAGAATATGCATTAGGAAATGGTATGGAGGAAGCAGGGCTGCTGCTGTCTGACCCCTCTTTTCCGCTCGCTAACGTGCTCAGAGTCAGCGCAGCTTCCAAATCAGATTTGAAACCTGTTTGTTTAAGCAAACTGCTTGCTCTGATTCTGGTCTTGAAAATCATAGAATCATTAAGGTTGGAAAACACCTCTAAGACCGTTGAGCCCAACCAACAACCCAGCTCTGCCAGATCCCCCACTAAACCGTGTCCTTAAGTCCCACATCTATGTGGTTATTTTAACACTTACAGGGATGGCGATTCCACAACTTCACTGTTCCACAACTTCCTGTTCCAATGCTTGTCAACCTTTTCAGTGAAGAAATTTTTCCTAATATCCTTCTATTGCTTAGAATAACTTGAGGATAGCGCTTCATAAAATCACTTACTAGAAAACATAATAGGTGTTAGAACAGGCAGATGCATTCTCAGCATAATAATGAACACTTGGACAAAATGTCTTGATTTTTTTTTCTCATTCTTGTGGCCTTGATTAGTTGGATTTCCTTCTATGCTGGAAAGTAAACTTTATCATAGTACAATGAAGACTACAAAAAGTAAAGAAAATTACAATCTATAGAGGTTATAAGAAGCCTGGATAAGAGCAGGTCCAAATATTGGCTGTCCAATGAGATATAAAATAATATTATCAACTATTTAAAACTTTTTTTTGTTGTGATTTAAGAAATGTCACATGACTCAGCATGATTCATACCACCTCTCCTTTCCATGTTTAATTTTGTCATTTGAGTAGCTGTTACAACACTCAGTTTCCCTTCCACAAGTCGTTTTACTGTACTTTGGAACAATAAGGCTTAAGCAAAACAGAGATATACAGATCTGGGTGGGAGGAAAAAGAGGGAAATGAAACTCTCAAAAAGACCTGGTATTTTTTATGTTCCCAAAGATATGTGTATAAAGTGAACCTGGTATAGGAACAAGTATAGGAACACTGGAACATTGTGAAAGAAATATACAATACAGTTGAAACTTACATTACTGCTACATTGCAATGCTTTCAAAATGCTTTCTCTGGTAAAAATTTCAGGCTGGTTTTGGCCTGCTTCACTTGCTAGTATTTTCATCCCATCTATTTCACAGAACCTGGATTTATTGGGTCAGATTCATTGTTGGTCCTTCATAACGAACAATGTTTATCCCATCACGGTACTTAAAATGTAGTCTTCCTACATTGTGGTCCTGGTATCCCCTGGGGTCATGCTCAGGCATGTATTTGCTCAGGGATCCAGGACATTGGCTGTGTTCTTCACCTCTCCAGCCCCCTCGCCCCTGAGCGGGGCAGTTGCGGGGATGAGTTCCCACTACAGGTCTCTGGAAGGTGGAGGTGGTCTCTGGAAGGTGGAAGTGGTCTCTGGAAGGTGGAGGTGCTCCCTGGGCAGCTGCAAGTTCATCATTGGCTGAATGATTACAAGTAGCTGTTGTTTCTGTCTCTCACTCCGCTTCAAATGTGACATCTCTGTGCACAGTTGTTCCCCATATGTACAGCTCTCAAATATTTGTGGATGCCTGAGTATAGCTATAACTACTTTCTGTAGGCTAAGTAAATGGTACCCAAAATACTCCTTACTCTTTAACTTAGTAAGTCTTACACTGCTGTAGACATTTCAAAAATGTCTTTATTTTTCATCGCTTTTTTTTTCTTTTGTAAGTAAGCAAAAATAACTGAACTTTTCCTTACACAATGCAAGTGTTTCATCGATTTCAGGCACTAAAAGAAGTAACAAGAAGTGGTTAAGAGCAGTTGCTGTACTCCTGGTACAGAAGCTGAGGGTGTTAAGGATTTCAAAGATAAGAAAGTAAGATGTAACATGCTACATTATCTCGTCATAATAGCTCATTTTGCATGTACATAATGCATTGTAACTGCTGTTTTATGGTGAGTTTTTCAGATGCTGTAATTGCCTGGTGAACATTGCTTTGCTACGTTCATTGACTGATGAATTCTATACAAACTTTAGACACATCACATAATGGGATGTCGGGAAGTTGCAACGTGAAAATTTTATTTGATTAGCCTAAATAAAATTGATAAATAATAGGAAACATAATTTTAGCTTTAGAGAGGCTTTGAAGAGGGTAAGCGAATAAAATATCCACATTGATGATGCAGCCTTCTCAAGAGACCTTATAATTCACGTGCGTTTCAAGATCACAGTCAATTACAGAAAAACAAGATTTTGCTTTGCTTTACTTTGTAAATTCGTCATTGGGGAGTTTAACTTCAGAAGTCCTTACTTTAGTCATCGTAGTGGACACATGACAGAGTATTTGATTTCATGGGTGTTGTGGAGTGTAGAAAATTTATTTCTCTCAAAAGCTAGACCTTTCGTCACGTCAGACCTTTTGTTATTCCAAGAACTGTTCATTAAAAGTTAGGGTTTAAAATTCTTATTATTGTTGTTATTATCATTATTATTTGCTACTCGTTAAAAACAGGGGAAAGGAAAAACTGAAAAGCTGCCAGTGAGGAATTTACCGATGACGTGAGAGCACTTTCTTTTTGAAGATCATTTCAGAGTACTACACAAAAATGATCTTGCTCTCTGAAGGGGTTTGGCACTCTTGCACCCCAAGAAATGCATGACCACAATTGTGGTGGTTACTCGAGGCTGAGTTCCGCAAGAAAAAGTCACTCTATCTCCTGCCTTTTTGCTTGAGTGGAACATGAGAACACGAGCTCATGTTTCATCATTCATCTGTATAATCACTTTCAGGTTCCTTCAAAGAGTGGCAGAATCCCCCACAAAGGAAAATAAAGCAAGACTTCATAGTGCTTAATGCAAAGCAGAAGGTGTCTGGTGCAGGGAAAGACATGGAAGCTCTGCACCACAAGACGCTGCTACAGCATCTCTGATGCTAAGCATTCAAACCCACCCTGTGCAGTGGTATGAGAAACGCCGAGGAGTGGTGGTGGTGTAGCTGTGGTGGTCTAGGATGGATAGTCTGGAGAAGCAAACCTTGTCTGTCTCTCTCTCTAAGGGACATGTTTTGTTTTGGCGTGAGCTCAGCCCTGTGTGGCCCTAGCAGGCAGGTCTCCTGTTTGATTAATCGCAGCAGCGTATGTTGTGACAGACGATCAGCATGAGCAGCGCTGCCTGTCAGCATGCACACAGCCAGGGCATATGCTCCTTCCTGCCTGGCAGAAATATCCAGAGGGGTATTCAGAGTGCTGAGCTTGGTGGGGTAAGGATGGAGTGTAGGCGAGGAACAGTAATAAAACCTTATGAGTACAACCTTTCCCATACTTCATTTTCATCTTTCCAATTTTTCTCCCCAAAATGTGAAAGGAAGATAGGAGAGCAACTCGTTGAAGTCATCTGAACCCTCTGAAAGCTGTTTTATGAGTTCATTTATCTGGCTTGCTTGTGTTTCTTTGTAACTTCTTTCTTCTGCCAAAAATAACTCTTAGACTATAGATTAGCTGATGGCCCAAAACTCCAGGAATGGACTCAATAGCAAAGTCAGAATTGGAGAGTTTGGGGACACTTTATTCCAAACTAATTGAATTATAGAATTTTCTTGCAATTGCAAAGGCAACAGCTGTACTCTGCCTATCGTGTAAATGTAATGTAATGTATCAATGCCGCTGTGTTTTTCCTCTGAGAAAATATTTGTGGGTTTCGTTATTTCTTACATTGTGTGTCTTGTCAGGAGAAAACAATGTCTTAGACTGAAAATACTCCCTTTCCAGCCTTACTGCCCTTGTCTGGCACCTCAAGCGTCAGCAAGGTCTGGTTACTTTGGTTGAGAAAGGATTGTTCACGGTGCATGCTAACAGGTGCAATGGCTACTGCAAATTTGTCCTGAGCAGATGGGTCAAGATACCAAAGTGCAATCCATCACCATGGTCTCAGCAGAGCAGAGCAGGCAAGTTGGGAAACTGAGGACCAGCCCTGTTTGTAAGCCCTGATACTATTAACGTGATTTTATCTTCCAACAAGGATTCCAGTCCCACTTCTTCTGTTGGTTGCTTTGTTTTGAGAGAGGAGCTACATTATAACCCTGAAGAGTGCAGGGTGTTTGGCTGCTCTGATTGGCGTGTTGAAGACGGCCTTGGAAATAATTCGACTGAAGTTTGAGCAAAATGAGTTCAAATGTGGAGGAGAGTGCAGCCTGGATCTCTTTGGTTCACAGGCTCTTTGTGAATGCATTATTTTAATTATGTATTTGAAACCACTGACATGTGCTTGACTTTAACTGCCACCAGTGGTGCTGTGTCAGCCCCCAGGTACACTGAGCGGGTGTTGGCTTATTCCTGGATGTGGGCAAGGAATGGAAAGACAGTGCGTGCTTTGTGTGGTTTTGCCCAGGAAATAGATTGTTCAAGCTGAATATTTGTTTAGATTTTAGTTTCGACCATAGAAATTTCAGCACACAAATGGTTTCCTTTCTTTTTTTTTTCCTTTTTTTTTTTTTTTTGAGGTGATGACAGGAATTACTGCATTTATTTTTCTACCGAGAAAAAAATTGTGCGCCCAAAAATTTTCTGGGAAAGCAGCAGAGCATCTCTTCTTCTAAATGCAGGATCCTTATGTAAGCTTGTGCATTCCTATCAGCCTATTTTTCTGAGTAACTTTTCTAAAGCAGGAGAGCTGGCCTGATGCTTAAGGCACCGAGGATGTTGCTTGGCAACTTTGGGCCGTGCATGCGTTGCTGTGGGAGCAGCTGGACAGATGTTTGCACACAAGCTGACTGGGAGCAGCGCCTGGTGGTGACCGAGTAAACGCAGTCCTAAAATTGTTTCAAGAGATGTGCGATAAATTAAACATTTGCACTGTGAGGGGCTGTCCATGATACTCGTTATTTGGAAAGTGTAAAAAGCTTTTGAAAAGGTGAGAGGCTGAGATGCCTTTCTTGGGTATTTTTCAGCGCCTAGGGGACAGATACAGACCATTTGTCATTTGGGTGAGTGAAATTTGTTGAGTTTAAAGCTGCGAGTTGAAGATGATGGTTTGTTTTGGTGTTGCCTTCCCCCACCCCTCAACTGCAACAGTGTTATTTTCATGCTATTAAGAGGATTTACCCTTCAGAGATCCCAAGGCAGATATCCCAGGGCTGTTTGCAGGTCTGCGTCCAGATAGCAATTGGCTGCATTTCAGTTGGAAAGAAAACAGTGGAGTGTGAATCTCTGCTACTTTCTGTCCTGATATACAATTTGCTGGGTGCGCACAAGGCATCTAACTTTAAGGTACGGCACTATATTTGCCAAGGGAAAAACACAGAAAACCTGGATTGGTAAGTAACCTCTGATTTTTCCCTGTGAGTACTGATAGTGAGAGTGAGTTGCAGGGGGAGTAAGCTGTTGAAGCAGAAGGAAGGGATGAATGTCTCTTCACTACTTTCGTTTTTACTGGCAGTGTCCCATGAATTGGATGTGAGACTTAAACTGTAATCTGAATCAGATCATGTTTTAACGCATTTTGAAAGCGTCTGAGCAGCTACAAACGTCAGGTGGAGGAGCTCCTGGCTGTGTGCAGAGGCTGTTTGCTGGAGGTGGGCCGGTCCCCACGAGCCCCTCTCAGGTGGGGGCTGAAGGTTAGGGGTATAATTTTGACCAGTTACTCACATAAATAAAGGCTGATGCCCAACATCACCATCCAATGCCAGCACAAGCTGGCATAGGCCCCAAAAGAGGCAGCGGTGCGATATTGCTGTCATTCTCACTGCTCATGTCACACCACACCACCCACTCCTCAGTCCCATATTGATGAGATCTCACAGGAATCGTAGCGAGGAGTTGATCAGTTTTATTGTCTCTCCTCCATTTTCGGTTCTAACTTGAAAGGCTTTAGCCTGCTTCTTCCCACGGCCTTAATAAAATATTTGTAGTGACTTAGTGAAAGGGGCAGGAGCAGGATGGAGGTGGGAAGGAGCAGCTGGGAAATCGTGGGATGGATGGAGACTTTTCTCCTGTTGGTGTTGCAGATGTCTGACTGACTGGGAGATTATGGCAAACTGGGCCAGGGACAGGCTGCGAGGAACAAGGGTGACATCTGGCTTGGTGGGCTCGGAGCCACCGGGCACAGCCCCAGGTCCTTGTTTTGTGCAGAGCAGCCGCTTCTGCTGTAAAGTTTTGTGCAAGGAAAGATGTAAGAGCGAGATGAGGCAGCGCACTGGGAACAACTGCGCACTTTTCTAATTAGAGACAGAGAAATTACAGTGCATAAGTTGGGGTTTCTTGTTGTTTTCTTCAAGAAGTATATTTGATAGATTAAAAACACTAGCCCTTCCCCTTTCTGTGAGTTTACTTATTGTTGGCCAATCCGCATTTTTCTACTCTTCTATCACTCTGAGAGAATAAAATGGAGAGGGATAGTTTGACAGGAAAGATAGTCAGCAAACCTAAAGTTCTTGTTTAGACATGCCAGGCCAGAAATGTTTTAATTGCAAGGAATCCTTGAGCCTGAAGTAATCCTTCAACCATTGAAGAAAGCAACCTGGGACATTTTAGCATATAAGACAATACAGACAAAGGATAAATGGGATCAGTTTTGAGCAGGCCTTCTTACCTTTTCCCAATAACTTCTTGTACGATGATAAGCATAAACATTCATTGTACTTTAAACGAGAACCTACTACTGCTTCCCTTAATTGCTATTAACCTTCATTAAGATGAGAGTTGAACTGCGTTGGGTGCTATGCAAACACTCATTAAAGTGCCTTCCCTCCCTGGTAAATCTTGCAGCTAACGAAGACAAATGATATAAAAGCAGCTGGGGGCTATGCCTATTAACCTGGCCACCAAGAGTCATTTTATTATAGATGTCGTGAGGAAGAGGTATCTTAAAATGAGATTTGTAGAAGGCAGTTATGATTCAGGATGGCATTTCTATTTCTGATAGTAATCTATAAATATGAGCATTGATTCTTCTTTGACTCAGTGAGACTCTAGCTTATGCTTACGGTAAACTTCAGCTTAAATACTTCTCTGAATTAGATGAAAGGACATAGAAGAGCTAAAAATAGTTATAAAACTGAAATGCAAGACTGGGTTTAATGGTATGGAAAAGAATGAAGGAAGCAACCCAGCAAAGGAGAATAGTCTGTGTTGACCTCCATGGAGATGGTTGCCATCTGGGAAGCTTGTGGTCCTAAAGCTGCTAATAGAAAATGAGAGTTGTCCTTGCCTCCCTTATTGTTAGGCTGTTCAGGAACCTCACTGAAATGAAAATAAATTAGTACTAACCGCATATTGCGTTGTTGGTTTCCTGTAGTCAGTGTATATTAAATCAGAGTACAGTTAAACCTTATTAATGACTATGAATAAACAAAATAAATCAAAAATTAAAACCTTAACTGAGATTAAAAGCCTCAGTTTATTATTCTCTCTGAAAGCTAACTCTTGTATGTTTTGGACACGGCCTCAGGTACATCCCAAAGCATCGTGTATCCATAGAATGTGGCTACCTTGGCTCGTAATGGGGGCTGGAGACCTGCAGTAGGAGGTAATCCTTGATAATCCAGTTAATGCTCTCAGCCAGAAAGTAGCCACAGATATGAAAGTGGCAAAGGGCAGCACTGAATTAATTGCAGTAAATCTTCTATAGGCAGGATTTCAGTTGCAAAGCGCCAGGGCCAAATTTACTTATTGTTCCTTCAGTAGTCTTAAAATGGAGTGGATTTGGCAGTGACTGGCAGAGTGAGAGTTACTTCAGACAACAGACCAAATAAATCTCTTCACCGAGGTCAGTAGACCAGTGTCAAGAACGAAGCTGACCCGCTGTGTCACTGAGTTCTCCTACACAATATCTCATCTAAAGGTTTGCTACTTGCACGTTTGAAGGCAGTGGTAATATTGGCCAATTAGTGGGCATTATGTTTGTAGTGAGTGAAGACAGAAGATTTGGTTTGATTTCTAACTCTTACCTTCATCTGTTCACAGCGATCATTCTTAATTATGAGAATTTTGTTTCATTGCCATGCAGAAAGTTAAACTGCATGAGTCATGGACAGAAGGGTTTGCTTTTAATAAATGGAAGTGGATACGGTAATAATAATAAAAAAAAAAAGAAAAAAAAATCAGTTCGACTCCAAACCCATCTGCCCGTCTAGACAGATAGTGCCAAGCTCCTGTCTGCTAAGAAGTATCTTCTTAATAATGCTGTACTAATGCTAGTACTTTTATAGTACTTGCCATTTTTCAAAGTGCTGTGCCCAGCTAATTCATCGTTGGCTGGACTTGAGACAGCCTTTTGCTGAGTTTGATAGCATTTTTGTGTCTTGGTTTTCTGTTATGTGCTCTTTTGAATGCCATGTCCAATCAATTACGGAATCACAAGAATGTTTTAGGCATCAGTTCCCAGAGCTGGGCAATAATCCTTGTCCCTG
The DNA here is from genome assembly GCA_013398855.1 of Mohoua ochrocephala. Classification (NCBI taxonomy): domain Eukaryota; kingdom Metazoa; phylum Chordata; class Aves; order Passeriformes; family Acanthizidae; genus Mohoua; species Mohoua ochrocephala. The sequence goes on from VZTA01020584.1 coordinate 244,280, forward strand.
TTCTTCCAGGGTTGCCTATTCATCTTTTCCTGGCAGAGACCATGTGTCTCCCCATTCCTCTCCCCTATAAAAAAAGTCCTTGTAGTGGCCAAATGCTTTGCACTGGCCTGTTTTCCTTACGACTGTTTTCCTCTGACTGGAACCCCATGGGGAAGGGGGGTGTGTGTGTTGGGGGGGGGTGTGTGTGTGTGTTGGCACCTTCTTCCCCTCCTCTAATTTACCTGCTTCATGTCAGAGGCTGTGTTTGCTATTATTCTTCCCTGGCTTTTTCTTCCTCCCTCTGAAGGGCTTTCCTCCTTTGAAGGGCTTTCCCAGGCGAGTTGTGTGTGTTCACCAAAGGGGAGAAACTGGAACAGCAAAAGGGGTGGATGGATAGAGAAGAGAAGAGAAGAGAAGAGAATGGAAGGCAGAGCTTTCCACCTATTTTACCTCCTTCCCCCAGCTATGTGTCATTCTCCTGAGTGGCTCTGACTCTTGCTCATTCAGTTGGGTCCTGCCATCTCAACACAGAAAATGGAGAAAATGCAGGGAAGGCATGTGGTACGAGGGGAAGGAAAGTGCTTTGGAGAGAAGATGAAGAGATACGTCTCGTAAGGGCTGAGGAGGAATGGATGGTTGGGAGGTCCCTGGCCAAGAGGTGTGGTGCTTATGGAGGGAGAGGGAGAATGGGCCAAACTGGAAGAGGAAAGGGGATGGGGTGGCAGGAGCAGGCTGGGAGAAGCGTTCTGCAGTCAGTGAAACGGAGAGGAGCTGGTGTGTGGGTAGTGGCACGCAGGCAGCTCATGTCTAGAGCAGCAGGGTGCGGGGGGTTCAAAGGCTGTGCGTTCAGAGCGACTGCCAGTGTGTGGCATCCTGCATCCCGCCCAAGCTGCTGCTGCTTTTAAATAAGCAAAATGTAGGAGTTAAAAACTCCTCCGTGGCAGGCAGCAGGGGCTGCCTGACATGTCGCCAGCAGGGCCTTATGTGGAGGTGAGAAGGGACTGCCTTGGGCTGCACCAAGCCTGATGCATTGGTGCCTGATGCATTGAGGTGAGTGGAACTCAAATGGAACCGTTTGCTCCTGACATCTAGGACTGAAGCACCACCTCCAGAAAGAAAAGAAAACAGCAAAAATAAAATTATTGTCCCACAGCAAGGCAGGAAATCAGTCTCTTCTCGTGCTATCTGGACTTGTCTTCCTTTCATGTAAATGGACACTGATTTAATTCCAGTGAAGCGCAGGGGGATTATTCACATTTCCCACCAGTGTAAGAAGAGTATGGGTTCGGGCTTGCTATAAATTACCGAAAAAACTTTTTTTTTTTTTCAGAAAAGAAATAATATTAAAAGCTGCTGATTCATGGAAACCTAAACTTCCTTGGAGCTTCCTTCTGACAGAAGTCATGACACGTTGGGCAACTAACCCATTTGAAATTAGAAATTAACATTTGAAAATGAAAAAAAAAATACTGTGAGCGTTGAGAGCTCTGAAACTTAGGCCCATATTGGTAGCCCAGAGGTACCAGCTCCCTTTTATCTGTTGCGAAGATTTCCTGTTTGTAGAAGCAGCCCGTTAATACCACTTGATGCTTTGAGGTTAAATCAATGTGCTGGAAGCCTTCTAGATCCTCAGATGAAAGATGCCATTATGTATGCAGAATATCCACAAAAGGGATCACAGAGAACAGTGTAACTGTGGGGCAAATCTGCCCGCAGTACTGCTCAAGGACAGCATGGGTGGCTGGGGAGAGCTAATACTCCTGTGATGTGTCTGCTTAAAAGTGATGTCAACGCCTTCCTCTGTAATGGGTAGAGAAAGAGCTGCCAAAGGTCGAGCTGCAAAATTCTTGCTGTTTTTTTCACGAATATTTCTTAAGTCTCCTAGCTTGCTTTTGAGACTCAATTTGATTCAGAGCAACTCAGTCCTTTCCTTACTTTCCTCTTGTTTTGTTGGTTTTTTTTCCCAAATCAAACCTTGTTAACTCTAATGTGCGTCTTAGCTGTCAAGTCCATTCCCTTGTGATTTGTGATGGCTTCCAGAGCTCCTGGTGGAAAAGAGTACACAAGTCTTGTTATTTCAACTGCGTGACCAAAGGTATGCCCTCTCTTAGCTGATGGCATGCATTTTTCTTTGGAACTCCCTTTCCTTCTGAGGCGCATTTCGGTGTGCCAGTTCTGCCAAACGGCACTCTTGCATAGCAGGTGAAGAGGGCGATGTGTGTCTGGCTACGATTCCACGTGAAGTACAGAACAGCACAGTTTTGCAGATCTGAGAGATGGTATGCTGCTGCCTACTGTCAAAACCTCTTTCTCTCCTGAAATCCCCCAGAGATGTTGCTAATTAAAAGAGCTATTCCCTGCCCCTCCCTCCTGCCTTGATTGACATCAGAGCCCCGAGTGTAATTTGGAGCTCATAAGTTTTGGGAGTTCTCAAAATGCCCTAAAGAGAGAATAAGCCTCGTTTATCCACCTCTCTGTACCAGGATTGCAGGTGCAGCATGAGACTGTGTTGATCTGTCAGTCTTCTGCAGCCAAGCCATCACTGGCCTTCCCGTGGTCAATTCCTCCTCTTGAACCGAGCAAGTTCAGCTGCTTCTGGTCCGCCAGAGAAGCAAATGAGCAGTGCCTCGGAGCACGGTGATGCAGCAGAGTCTCAAACCCCACAGCCACTCCTGTGTGTGTAGAGTGGAGAAGTCAGTTTTGTGCTCTAAGAGGAACTACGTATTTACCACATTGGGATGGTGCAAGAAAGATTAATCCGCTCCCAAACTGCTTTTGTATGCACTACAAATTTTTGATGCTTTCTGACATGTGGCATGCTGTGGTCTGTACTGGAGTGCAGACTTGAAAGTCATCTTCAGTTTTACATTATCCCTTTTGGACCAGGAGCTGATGTGTGACAGGACCTACATTGTTTTTTTAAATGTTTTGGGAATGTTGTTGAGGCAAATATGGTTCATATTTTAAAAACATGTAGTTTGTGACCGAAAATTAAATCTGAAAAGGCTGGTACCCTCCCAACCCCCCAATCAAAACCCCCACGTGTAATTCAAAGCCAGACCTTGCCAGCTCACAGCTTGCTGCTTTTAAGTTGACGGGGAGCTTCTGCATCGCGGGGTTTGCCTGCAACTGCAGCAGCTAAACTCGTCTCTCTAAATAGATGGATTCATTTAGCTGAGCCAAAAAACGGCCGGATCCCTCCGGACACAGGTGGGGATCCCTGTGATGGGCGGAGGTGGCGGGGGGCTCCCTGCCGTGCCCGGGGAGCAGCCCTGCCGTGGCCCAGAGAGGAGGGCAGGCGGGAGGGCTGCCTCCTGAAACCTGCCGGCATCCAGCTTTTGCCGCTCTCTCCGGGGTGCGCTTTTTTTTTTTTTTTTTTTCCCTTTTTTTTTTTTTTTTTTTCCCCCCTTTCCTTTTTCCCTCCCTCTCTCCGGAGGAGCCTCGGCAGCCCTGATTTGCTGGGGAGCGGCGGAGGCTCGCTCTGGGCAGAGCCGGGCTGCGCTGCCGCTGCTGACGCGTGGCCGCCGCCGCGCCG